>CBVK0102051485.1:0-10259 GCA_900067695.1 Picea abies
ATTAATTGAAGTTTATGTTGATGATATTATTTTTGGTAGTGATGATGACAGGTGAAGCCAAAAATTTGCAAAAGATATGCAAAATGAATTTGAAATGTTGTTACTTGGAGAACTATCCTTCCTTTTGGGACTTTAGATACGTCAAAGCAACCAAGGAATCTTTATTTCTCAAACCAAGTATATCATAGAAATGCTAAAGAGGTTCGGAATGGAAGATTGCAAACTAGTTATCACTCCAATGCAAACCAGTTGCAAGTTGAGAAAATATGATGATTCGAAGTCTACATATAAGAGGCAATACAGGTCAATGATTGGAAACCTATTATATGTGACAACATCCAAACCAAATGTAATGCATGCATTTGGATAGGTTGCACGATTTCAAGCAGCACTAAAGGAGTCACATGTGTTAGCAGTGAAGAGGATTTTCAGATATCTCAAAGGAATAAAAGAGTTTGGATTATGGTATCCAAAAGGAAAGGATCTATCACTTATTGCCTACACAGATGCAGATTGGGCAGGTTGTATTGATGACCGATGAAGCACCAGTGGAGCAACGTTCTACTTGGGCGAGTGTTTAGTATCATGGCTAAGCAAGAAACAATCATCAGTATCTTTATCTACAGTCGAGGCAGAGTATATTGCAACAACATCATGTTGTACACAGGTTCTTTGGATGAAACAAACTCTGACAGATATACAGGTTGAGTATGATGAGCCCATTCCAATCTATTGTGATAATACAAGCGCCATCAGTATCTCGAAGAACTCGGTGATGCACTTCAAGACAAAGAACATTCCAATCAAGATCACTTTCTACGGGAGCAGGTTGCAGAAAAGAACATCATAGTTGAGTATGTGGGCACAAAAGAACAAGTGGCAGACATCTTCACAAAACCACTTCCACGGGAATCCTTTGAATATCTTCGCCAGAGACTTGGAGTTATTTCTACTCCAAAATGAATGTTTTTTGAATGCTTATTTATATGTCTTAGATTTACAGGAGGAAGCACCATAAGAGGACAACTCAGTCAGGGGGAGCAACCTTGGATGAAAAGATACCTTTTCCATTGATGACAAAGGGGGAGAGATTTATCAGATGCAGAGGACAGAGGCATGGTTCCAGGGGGAGCATATTTATTAGATATAGAGGACAAAGGCATGGTTCCAGGGGGAGAATGAGTGATATGATTTCAGTATTGCATCAGAGTGTTGCCATCAATGCCAAAGGGGGAGATTGTTGATTAAGGTTGGTTGCCATTGATGTCAACCCTTGAAGAAATCCCTGTAGCACAAGGTTTGGGTAATGGACCCAAGTTTGTTTGATGTAAAGATGACTCATTATTGTCTTGTGATGGTTGATAAGAAGTAAAAATGGATTAACTCCAAAGTGCTACCCTTATGGTGAAAGCCCTCACAGGAAGACACTTTGTGGAGTGAGAGAACCCATGATTATTTGAGGAATAATGAGATGAAGGACAATGAATTTGTCAGTGAAACTATCCTAGATGGATAGTTCTTGTCATGTCATTTCCGATGGTATGTGGAACGTCACATAACTCTTCACGGTTAGAGAGTTATGTCCATATGAAGTTGGAGAACCCCTCATAAGTCTTATAGAAGCCCCCAAGGGTCAAAGTGCTTTGCAAAATAAATTATTTTAAATGAAGAAGCCCTAAAATAAGGAAAGTGTAAGGCTACATGAAGATATAAATAAGAGGCAAAGCTCACTCATTATACACAGACTTGTAAATATTGTATATCTATTTTGTTGTGTAAAGCTTCTTGTAAATACTTGTGGATACATCTGAAGTGGCGAACGTCTGAGGTAGCACGAAGGGTTGATGATGAAATTCTCGAAATTACAGCAAAACCCTATTTTCTAAGTTGTTGTAATGATCCCAAGCCAATTTTTTGCTTGAAACCACTAACTACCACCTATGTGTTTATTGATTATTTGATGTGTAGGTGGCTACTGAAGTTTCGGCCTTAGGGTTTGTTTCAGTTATTCATAAAATGTTCATATAAGATCTACCCAATACATGCAAGATCACAACAATACTCAAGATATGGAAAACACAAGCATAGATCTGACCTTTATTGTGAAAAAGCATGAACTTGATACAATATAGAGCAGATCTGGAATAGTCCTCAGATGGCTCCAATAGATAAATGATACGAGCTGCTACAAAATGCTCCCGATAATACAAAATAAGCCTCCAAAGGCTGAATACAAAGTGAAGACCCAAAGTGCCAACAACAAGTGAACGCCCAACCCCCCTGGGTTGCTGGTATGTCCTGTCGGATGATAAGGGACCAATATTTCAGCCTAGCTGAAGGAGATGCCCAAAACGTGCCAAACTCCACCAAAATGTAGATCGGGTCCAGGGAAACTCCTCCCAGAAGTTTGAAGCTCAAACACTCAACCCTCCTCCTCCAATGGCTGAAACCCTAATACAATCGGTGCTCTCCTGAAGCCTTGAATAGCTCAATAATTCATTCTGAAGGAAGAACACCTCCAAAACCCCTGAAACTCCCTAGGATGATAGATCAGGCTATGATAACCCCTTAGGAGAAGTTTCAAGTCCAGATTCTAGGTAGAACTCCCTAGATCTGAGAAAGACTGAATCACAAGATGCCCTCCTTGCCTCAAGGCCGTCCCAATCTGTAACTGAATATCTGATGGTGATAACTCTTCAAGAAAACCTCCAAAATGATGGTCAAGGACCCGCAAATAGAACCCAAGTGTCGGAATACCCCCAGGCTCTCCTGATTAGCTGGATCGAACTCTTCTTCAAGATATGGTGCGCCCCTGCTGGAAATCCCTGAACAGTACGACCCTGTTGCTCTCTTGAATCGATAGGTGGATCTGTGATGAATGTAGAATGGTGTGGGTGGAGTATTTCATCCTTGAGACCAAGCTTGGAACAAGGTGAGTGGATCTTTCACCACTGAGTTGTTCACAAGGGTTTGCAACAACAAAACCCTCAAATTGTATGCTCAAGAGCAATAACAAGCAATTACCAAAATCTAGAATGCCTAAGAGATGCGCCCTAGACTTCTCTTTATACTTTTTCTTCTATTTTCTTGTTGAGTTACATTAACTCCTAGAGTTAACCCTAACTCAACCTCCAACTCTCCTATTTCTTCATTGAGTTATCTTTTAATTCTTTTTTCACCTTTTTGTCAAGTCAATTTAAGAATATAACCTTAGTTTGGTTGTCCATTCCCCTCAGTGTGAGACTATGGCTTAGTGGGGACACCTAGACCACTAAGTCTTCCAAACCTCTTCATCAAGAGGTGGGGGACATTATAGGTGTACGCGGGCTGTCTGTGTACAAGGTGTGTACATTCTGAGTTATACACGGGCTATTTGTGTACAAGTTGCGTACATGCTGAGTTATACGCGGATTGTATGTGTACAAGGTGCGTACATGTTGAGTTATACGCAGGATGGTAGTGTATTAGGGTGTGTACATGTTGGTAAATCCATGGAAACTTGAAGAGATGAAGATGCAGAGGTTCTAGATTATGAGATCAAGATCCCAGGAAGGTCTAAGGTGCTCAGATACATCAGATCCATCCATTGGTTCAAAACGTATGTCTTATTTCTATGAATAGTTGGATTTTGATGTCTGCATGAGGAATGGAAATGGATATTTGAGGATTCTCCCTAGAGAGACTAGTGGCTTCATGGGATCTTCTGCATAAGTCATATCTACATAAATACAGTGTTGGTATATTCGTCATTGATACTTCTTGTGAGGCACATCTTGTATTTCTTGGCATATGGCTAAGGGTTTTTATGGTACATGGTTGAGAGCTTGTATTTGTGTAGTAGTTGATGTATTGAGAGACTGAATATCATAAAGGGGTTGATGACTAAGATCATGTGAGGGATATTATACTTGTTCATGATTACACATACCTATATGACACATGACTAGAGAGAGACATGCCTTGAGTAAAGGTTATATATGAGGATGCATGCACAGGGTACAGTTACAGTCTGGATACAATGACAAGTTACAGATCTACGTGAAAGAATTTACAAAGGATCAGAAGTTTTCAAGAAAAAGGAAACCCTAGTTTTCAGAAGGCATACATAGGTTGCATAACAATTTGGTAACGTACATACGCAGGTTGCATAACAGTTTGGTAGCATACATACGCAAACTGCATAACTTATAGGGCACGTACATATGCGAGCTGCAACACTACAAGTCACGTGTCTGTTGTATTTTTGTAGATACATGTTTAGTTCAGGTACAGTTTGATTACAAGGTAGTTGTATAGATTGGATATAGGTCAGTGGTACAGGTTGATACAGTTGTACAACAATATATCTCACAATGACAGGTTGACAGTGGTTCCATCATTCTACTTATACTTCAGGGCGGTTGGATGGGGCAAGGACAAGTGGTTGTAGCCGGAGAACACAGGGGGTTGTAGCCTTCTTTTGGTTGTAGTCAGAGAATTGGGGAGTTGGATCTTCCCTCAGGTTGTAGCTTGAGAAACTAGGGGTTTGGAGCCTCCTTCCAGTTGCAGCTGGAAAACAAAGGAAGTTGGTGCTTCCAATGAATGTAATTCTTCAAGACATATAAGAAAATCATTCTGTGGTTTTCTCTCGATTTGGGTTTCCACATAAAACACTGGTGTATTGTGTATGTGTGATTATTCATTTCCTATTGTTCATTATTGGATAATAATTCTACATTGATACAACACTTGGATTATTTGGAGAAAAAGGATTATAATTACGCTATTACTGATTCACCCCCCCTCTCAGTAATCCAATAGAACAAAGGTGACTTAGGAATCCTTAGGAAAGGATAAGGGACTCATCCAACAACGTTCGAAAGATTTACACTTTAAATTTTATTGTAGAGCATGAAGTGATAGAGTTAAATCTAAGTAGCAAGGTACAAGTGACTTTTAAAAATATGGTACATGCCATTAATAGTGGTTGTTTTGACATGTGCTTATTTAGTTTATCTTTAAAATATTAATGAATTTGTTTTTTTAGTTTATCTTTACAATAATTTTTTAAGAAACTGAATATTATAATAATATAAGGGTGTTGTGCTTAAGCAAACAACGAAATGCAAAGTCTTTACAACATTCAACTCAAGGCCAGAATATTTGCCTATTGTTATCAGAGTTTCATATACATACATCCTCCTATTAAGATTCCACATATAATGTCTACTAAATTCTTTGATATGTAGGCCAAGCAAAAAAATTACTCTAAAAAAACATGTATTGTTGCATAGATTCATTGTCTTGTATATCTTGTTCTCCATTGGGGTTGGATCACGTACCCCCATTTCTTTGTTTGCAACACCTCCTTAGTGAGACACATTGGAACCATGATTGATAGAAATTGAGAAAGAGCATTGTGGGTAAACCAGGGACCTTAAGTGTTGGCATTCTATCTCTAGGTTGTCAATTCATTGAGCTTGAGTCCTAACCATATTTGATCAATTTTCCATTGTGTGTTCTACATCCTTCAAATTTTTCGAAACCTGTAGAAGAACCTCTATGTTTGCTTCTTCCATTTCCTCATGTCTATGGAGAATACACTTAATTTCACTCCACGAGGGATTCATTCCTACCCTATACAAACAACCAAAGCTTCCACACTTCTAGCAAGCAACCCCAATTCATGTTTTAACAAAACCAGAGTAAAAAGGGGATCCTCAACCATTACAACCAAAATGTTGAGAGCATATAAACTAACACAAACATATATGAAGGAACAAAACATCGAGACCAGGATGTGCTTGGTCAATGACAGAATTGAATCCAACATCAAACGCTTAATTGTTCCAACAGGAACCCACCTCCCATAATGAACATTTGTTGTCACCATAGCACAATCCCACAGAACAAAGTGACGACGTATGAAACCTCCAAAACAAAGAATGTGGTTCATGCCCCAACTCACTGCGAATAAGAATCCCCCTTCGCATGAAATAAACTAAATGTAAGCATTCTGATCCAGGTGGATATCAGTCGCCACCCACCTTCTCCAACTGGCTCAAAACAATTTTCTGACAATTTTGGTAATTTACTATTTTTAGCAGTTTTTCGGGTCATGAACTTTTGGAGTCGTTTTGAGGTCGTAAACGACGTTTTTTTGGAAAACGAGGAGCAACATTGAAATTTCTTCGATGATACTCTCACCCAAAGTTGTATACCTTGGATATATCTTTCTAACGAGGTATTGAGCGCGTCAAACAGAGATCGTATGCAAAAGTTACGAGCCCGAGAAGTTGATGTACTGACTTACCCAAATGGGGCCCACATGACTTTTGGCGCTTCATCTCCTAGGGTTAGGTTTTTGGATGTCTAGGGTTTTTGAAATTCCTATTTATTGTAAAAAGGCCTTCAAAGCCTCATTGTAACCATCTTCTTGCAAATGAGTGCAACCATCACATCTCTTCTCAGTGATAAGCCGCCACCATTCTAGCAAGCTTGTTTTCTGCTACATTTTACAGTTTCAGCTTATTTTCTTATTGAATAGAAAACCAATTTTATTGTATCTTTGTTATCCTATGTTAAGTATCTGTTAATAATCTGTAGTCATTTCGTTCTACTCATAAAAGCTGGATCACATTCAGTTCGAGTGCCTTGGAAAGAGAAATCCACCTAAGCGCGCCAACACCCAAACCTCTTCCTCGACACTTATCCCATAGCATTAATTCAAGCATGGAAATCATGGTATGGGGAGCGACCCCATAACTCCATTTGACACAAACACCCTGGCATTAAGCCTCACTCCTAAATTGGCCATTTGGTTGGTAATGAGATTAAGTTCTCATTTGATATGGAGGATAGGCAACTCCTCAAATTCGTCCAAGAGAGAGATGGAATAAACCAAAATATTTTTGAGGAGATTGTTCTTGATATCTGATCCTTTAATAATGGCATTGGTCACTGATATAGAATCACCAAGAACAAGGAACTTGGAAATCCCCCTTTACTTCACTATTTTGATTCCTTCCCATAGTGCATAGGCCTCTGTGATGTTGTTAGAGACCTTACCCAATCCCCGTGCATATGAAACTAATGGATTCCCTCCAGGATCAATGATATTCCCACCTGCACCTGCATCCCCTGAGTTTAACTTTACAATATTAAGATAGTTAATTTTTTATTTTTTTTATAATGTTTTAGGTATGTTCATTATGATGGTATTCAAAATAAGTGTGTGTGTATTGATTTATTTATATCTAACACCTTCTAAATGGCTATACTTCTAAAAAAATTAAGTACCTGATTAGGAAGTTGATTATTTCATTTTTGTAGTGTTGAAATATAATTATTATCTTTCACGATGTGCATTATTTTAACCTTTCCATTTCCTTAGCTTGCTCTATTAAAATTATCTTAAATCATGTATATAGAAGGGAATTCATGTTCCTTTTGTTTTCACTTTTTTTTTAATGGCTTTCCTATAGGTCACCATACTTTTGTCTCCATGATTCTGGAATTCTCCTTTTGTTTTCCTACATCTTGTCATCTTCATCTCATTCATAGGTTTCAATGGTTACCCATAAAAACAATATAGAACCTAATAAGCAAGTGTAAGGACATTCATCAAGTAACACAAGGCATAATAGAAATTCATAATATTACTTAATTAGGGTTGTTGGATGATGAAGATGCCACCAACAATATTGAGGAAAACCCTACTCTTGTAGTTATTGTAGATTGTAATGTTTTGGTGATGAGAAGAAGCAATTGTTCTAGATTCTCGATCAGACTTCAATTTAGATGTTTTTGTTGGTATTTCTTGTGCAATATCTTCTCTCTTAGATTCTCATGTGTTTGTGGAAACAATGGTTTAGAGTCTCCCACATGGATCCCCATTCTTAAAGAAAATAATATACCTAAGCTAAGTTATAGTGAATATGTCTCTTTTTCTTTCTTCTAACAAGGACTCGCTACTTTGCAACTCTTCCTTGTTTTTATGTAATGGCATTTGAAAAATTAAGATGTTTCATGAAGCATTCATAACTTATTATGACCAACAAATCGAGTAATAATGAAATTCAAAATGTTTAATTTTGAATATGAATCCTTAATCAAGATATCAAATCACATTCTTTATTAAAGTGTTCACATCATTTGTATGAGTGAGAATGGTATTCATGAATATCTATAATATAAATAATATGAGCTAATATTATTGAATATGTGTAATATAAATAATATAGATAATTAATATTAGCCGAAAAAAAGGTTATGTGTAATATAAATAAGTAATATTAGACGAAACAGAGGTTAAAAGACAATCAGTACAACCAACTCTCAATTTGAAATTGAAACCACTTCCAGGGCTATCAGCAATCGCAGAAAGATGATGCCCAAAACAACCATACTACTGAACACCAACAAAACCTCTGCCAAAAAGGGCATAAACCAAGAGAAAGGAAAATTATGTAAAAGAAAAACTTGAAATGTCAGAGTTTTGGAACCTGTGATGGCCTGAACCTGGGAGAAAGAACCAAAAATCCAAAAGTGGCCTGGACATAAGCCAATGTAGAACTAGAACTGAACAATCTGAGCTCCAATGGTAGTAAACCATGAACATTTTGAAATGAAGCCACAACATACATCTATCCCAATCTCCACAAAGCTTCATAGCTAAGGCCATAGCACAATCAAAACCATCCTCACACATACCCAAGTGAATGCAATTTACTTCTCACATTTGCAAACGAATGGTCTTGCCTGCTCCTTTATATTGCAAGTGTGTAAACCTCATGACCATGTGACCAAAGGACCCATCACCTTACCACATGTCCTTCCCCATTAATGAAATTATCAAGTGGGTTATGGGATAGGAAAACACCTTCTTACCCATTTACTATAGCTTCACCTTCATCAATATTTGTACCCTCTTTATCCCATCGGTCAACATTGGACTTGAGATTTCATTTGATGTGGGATAAGCAATGTTCACCGAAACCTGAGCGGGGGACAAGGGAGCAAGAAATGATGCTAACAAAAACATCACTCCCTACCAAATTTATTTTGATCATTGCTTTGATTACCAACATAGAATCACCTAAGATAAAAAGCTTGTGGATTCCCATTTCCTCTGTGATTATGAGACCTTCCCATAATGCATATGCTTTGATGATGTTATTCGTGACATTGCCTAGTCCCCAAGCATAATGAAATGATAAATTTTCTTTGGGATCACAAATAATCCCCCCCCCGCACATGCCACCCCTAGGTTGTTCCTAGAGGCTCCATCGAAGAAGAGAAATGGTTTGTTGTAATGAGAGTCATTCCTTAAATTCTTGCTCAAATTTTCTGATCACCCATTTAGGTAAAGAAAGGCCCAATCTTTTGAGCGAGGATAGATTGTCTCTCAACTTGCAGCTACTCACCTATTCTTTTTCACAATCATTAAGAGTTCGGTCTTGCCCGAATAAGAAATATTGCATGTGATTCATAAGAAGGGAAAGGGATCTAGTTGCAGATTGTCTAGGCTACATCAACTCATCATTAAAGAGTCTTTTGTTTCATCAAAGTGAAAGACTCCAACATAGGTATTTTGGGAGGGCTTCCCATATTCGCCTGAAAAGATTTTTATGCCTAAAACTTCCTCTGTATTTTTTCCACCACTATGAAAATAATTCATCACACAATATTGCATGTGATTCATAAGTAGGTAAAGGGATCTTGCTGTAGATTGTCTAGGGCGCATCAACTCATCATTGAAGAGTCTTTTCTTTCATAAAATCCAAAGACGCCAACATGGGTATTTTGGTAGGGCTTCCCATATCCACCTAAAAAGAGTTTTATGCATGAAACTTCCTCTATATTTCTTCCACCATTATGAAAAGAATTCATCACACGACCATGGCCAAACAAATCTATGTAATAAACCAACAAGAGCTAGAGACCATACCTCCTTGGAAAAGTTGCAATCCACAAATAAATGTTGTATTAATTCCTCATTAGCAAGACATAACACGCATCGAGATAGTGTAGCAATTCAATTTTTTTTAGATTCTTGCCAGTAAGGCTTTTCCTGTGTGCAAGCAACTAGAAAAAGATATTTATTTTAGGCAACCTGTCATCATGCCAGATGGTCTTCCATTTTCTAGAGTGTTGAAATGCGATAGATGCATCAAGCAGGGAATGATAGCCTTGCTAATTGTATAATGTGAATCACCCCACCCTCGGGAGACAACGTGAGATCTGTGCCAAGGAGCGCAACTATGAAGGGAAGAAATAAG
>CBVK0102051486.1:0-17730 GCA_900067695.1 Picea abies
TCCTTGAATTTGCATTCCACAAAGATATATCAAAAAGCGTATTGAATCCATGTTCGGACATCCAGACTTATAAAGGAGCCAAATCCACCCATGAAGAAATACACTCTCTACCCATTATTTTATCTGTCCACGGATTAATGTACCTTCCATTCCTATGTATCCATGACAACTTCTCGCATAAGGTGGGAATGGTTGCGAGAAGCAGTTTGAAAATGGGTGATCATTTATCCACTTTGGGTGGGTTTTCTAAACATTTGTGTCTAGAACTTGTGAAGTACTTTTTAAAAAGGGCACTCTTCCACCAAGTTGATTTCCCTATAATAATTATCCACAACAATTTTTCTCCCATTGCAATATTCATCACTCCAGGTTCTCGAATACCCAATCCACCCCTATCCTTAGGATAAATTACTTGTTGCCAGTTGACAAGGTGGAACTTTTTTGGGTTTGATTTCCCACCTTGCCAGAGAAACCTTCTTATCTTCAGGGTGACCTGGTTTACTATACCACGCAAAGCCAATAAAGCAGAAAATTGGTATAAGGGTAAGGTTGCAAGGAATACTTTGATGAGTATGACTCTTTTAGTAGGATTTAACCACTAGGTTCCCCATTGAATAAATTTCAAATTTATTTTTTCCGTAAGTTGTGCCCAATCTTGAGATGTGGAGGTTTTCAAGGAGATAGGTATTCCAAGATATCGAAAGGAAGACGATTTATCAACTAATGAACATTGAAAACTCTAGATATTGTATGCAATACCCGAATCTAAGAATTGCAGCCCATGATCTGACATTTCCTATGATTGACAACTCCCCTAGAGGCATCGAGAAAAGAATCTAAAACCTGTTTAAATATGATAGCAATGGTCACATATTTGCCTCCCAACAAGAGGGTGTTGTCTGCAAATTGAGAATAGTTCATATTTTTAACTCCACGTGCTATTTGTAATCCTAGCAAGTTCCTAACAAATATTTTGTGCTCAATTTTTCTACTCAAATTTTCAGCCATAAGAATGAAAAGTAAGGGGGAGAGTGAGCAGCTTTGATGAACTCCTTGGTTGATTTGGAAAAATTCAGATGGCCTCCCATTCACAAGCGGGGTGATCCAGGGTCCACTGATGCAATAAGCCACCCATTTTATAAGGATGGAGTTGAATCCAAATCGTTCTAGAACCTAAAAAAGGAAACAATGTCAGACATGATCAAAAGCGTTAGCCACATCTAATTCAATAACCACTCCTTTAGATTTATTCTTGAAACTTGTATGGATAGCTTCCTGAACCAACACAATGTTGTCCATAGTTTGTCTTTGTTGCATGAAACCTCCTTGGTTAGGGGAGATGTTTTTGGGAAGGATTATTTTAAGCCTTGAGGGCATGATTTTGGTGAGAATTTTATAGGAAGAGTTGGACAAAGAGATGGGCCTAAATATTGAGAAAGAGGTGGGGTTGGCTTCTTTAGGAAGCAAGGCTAAAAGGGAGGAATTGTTGTTGCCTCCTAATGTCAAGGATTGTTGGGAATAGAGAAGCACATGCTTAAGATCATACTTGATAATATCCCAAAAATGCATATAAAAGGAGATGAATAAGCCATCGACCTAGAAGCTTTATTCGACCCCAAGATCCAAATTGCTGCAAAGATTTCTAACTTAGATATAGGTTGAATAAGGGATAAATTCTCTTCCTTGGAAATTATAGCATGAATACGTTCAAGCATGGATTCCACATTGAGAGGGTTTGCTTCTTCCGATTGAAAGTACAAATCAACAATATAAGATTTGGTAGTTTTCTTAATGCCTTCAAAATTAGTTACATTTGAACCATCTTCTAGAGCGATAGATGAGACATTGTTCCTAGATTGTCGGACCTTAGCTTGATTTTGAAAGAATCTTGTATTCTTCTCACCGACCTTGAGCCAAAGACTGTGATATTTTAACTGCCATAACTCTTCCTCATTTCTCAGAGCTCTTTGATATTGAGTTTGGAGTTCTATTTATCTTAATTGTACTTGGACAGATATTTCTTTGTCTTCAAGGTCTTTCTGAAAATTTTCTAACTGACATTTAATTGCTTCTTTCTCCTTAGCATGGAGATTGTAGGATGTTTTGGCCCAGAGTTTTAGAGCTTGTATGACTAAAATGAGTTGTTTCTCCCAAATATAAACGGGGGTGCCAAGTATCTAGGTATGCCAAGTTGCTTCAACCAAAGCATCAAATTCTTGGTTATTGAGCCATAAAGGATTAAAATGGAAGGGAAAAGGTCCATAATTGAGTAAGTCTGGGATTTGTAGAGAGATAGGTTTATGATCATAAATAATAAAAGGAAGAATGAAGGATTTTGTAGCTAAGTTTTGGCATAGAAAATTGTTATGGACCATGAAGCAATCTAAACTGGTAACAATATGGCTTGGTCCTGTATGCATATTAAACCAGGTAAACTTCCCCCTATGGGGTTTAACATCAATCAAATCCCACCCTTCAATTAACTCCTCCATTTTTTTGCGAAAGGTATCCCTCCCAAAAATTCCTCCTCTTTTTTATACATTGTTTCTAATGAAATTAAAGTCACCAACCATGATACAGTCCATAGAGAACTCAATATATTTTAAATTGAGGATAGATCTCCAAGATATTGATTTTTCCACTAGATTTATCAACATATATACATTGATAACCACAAGTATTTTATTATTATGCTTGGATATAAATTTAGTAAGGATCTAATGTGCATATTTGAAAGAAAAGTCCAAACATGCCTCTTTACTGTTCTAGAGTGTACAAAGACCACCAGAGTCCCCTCACGAGTCCTCAACAATGACATCGTTTTCATGCCATAAATTTTTCCTGAACTTGACAACTTCTTTCACTTTCATTTTTGTCTCCTGGATCAGAAGAATCTAGGGCTTCTATGATTGCATTAAGTCTTTAGCAGCATAAACCTTGGGGTTGTTGCCTAAACCCATGCAATTCTAGGAGACCAAATTAATCATTTAGAATGGTTTGGATGGGAACCCCCTTTAGATGCAATATTTCCTCCAATATTTTTATTCGACTTAGATCCTCCTATCATCTTAGGAATTGTTTGTTGCGAGCCCAACATAATGTCTTTGTTGGCTTATTCTTCTCGTACTATTCGGGTTTCTTTTCTTCTAGATCTTCTAGGAAGATTTTCCTCCGAATCTCTATCTTTTGGTTCCTTGTCACCTATAATTTCATTCTCTGAATTATATCTTGCCTCTAAAAAGGCCACTTCTGTATCTTTGAAGAACTCCAATTCTTCTTCTCTTGGTTCAATTAGAGAAATAACTACTTTGACTAGAACATAAAAGATAAACTATTTATATTCTCATTGTTTTATTGGCATTTCAACTCTATTTGAAGGAGGCCCATTGTTTTATTGGCATTTCAACTCTATTTGAAGGAGGCTCATTGTTTTATTGGACTGAAAGGAGGTTGTCGATTGGCCAAACCATCACCAAGAATGACAGGGTTGGAATCCTCATTACTATCCTCTAGATTGGATAATAATACAAAGCTATTATTTTTTGAGGTAACCATAGCCCGTCGAGGGATTTTGGGGGTTTTGAGTGGGGGTTTAGACCCGTCATGTGAAGGAATTGCAAAGGAATCAGAAGGGGGCAGAGCCCTATTACCACTAGAACTAAATTTTCTCGAAATCACCTTCCACTATTCTACATTGTTCTCACTAGAAGGAGAGGAATTTTTTTCCTTCTTGCAATTTTTGGCAAAGTTCCCATATTCATGGAAAATTTTGCACTTGAAAGGAAGTTGTTCATAGTCAAGTTGTTATACATGTTTCTAGTTGTCCAGAGAAATGAGCACTGCTTCTGAAATCCCCTTCTCAAGATCGACTTCAACACAAATTCTCACATAAGAGAAAATCTTTTCCTTTGGCTCAACTCAATCAATATCCCTTCCAATAAAATTCCCATTATAATGAAGAGCATCATCGCTCCACCAGTGGGGAGGGAAATGTGGAAGACGAACCCACGTCGATACAACTAACAAAACATCATTTCCAGGACTAAATTTAGGGGTCCATTTGTTAAGGTATATCCCTGTCTCCTCGAGAAAATATGGACCACTCTGAAAGATCAAATCTCGATCCTCCTTATGATCAAATAGGAAGGTGAAAAACCCTCTTCCGCAAAAAAATGTGATTCAAGGAGCATTTGATGAGAGGATTCTAATTTTTTCCAACCATAGAGATACCATCTTTAGGGAAGGACAAATACTTGTGAACTAACCAATCAATCCTTGATCTGCAAGATTTGTTGATTTCTTCCTAGCCAAAGAGGGTGGAAGTGAAACCTTGGGCATCTCATCCAATTTTTTGACAAAATTTGAAGGTTGGATCTTTGAATTTTAAATAGAAGCCGCAACCATGGCCTAAAATCCAAGCACATATTCCTTTAGAGGAGGCTGTCACCCCTCCAATTTCCATCGTCCATTGCTCATAGACCAAAACCTACATAACGTCCTAGGGTTTTATATCGAATGATCTAGTTACTCAATCGTTTCTAAAAATATTGTTGGAATAGAACTCATCCACTGATTATCAAAAAAATGTCTTGGGTTCATGTGGCATTTCAACTTGTGCTTTGCCTAAGGAACCAATGTCTTTTTGTCTCCCTAGATTTTCTTTGACAAGGTTTTTGGACAACCCCCGACTAGGCAAAAACCTAGTCATAATTTCCCCAGTGCCATTTTCCCTTCTATTCCTCTGGTATATTCTCCAAACCTTTTATAAGGAGAAATAAAAATTGGTCACAAAAGTAAGAGTATCCATCCACCTTCGCTTTGAATTTTCTCATGCTTGTCGAGTTTTCTTCACTGGGTTTTATGTGGTCTTCTTATGACTAGAAAAACATGTTGACATTTTGTAGTCCCTTGAAAAGCATGTCAAAGGTCCCGTGTGTGAACAAATGCATATGGTCATAGGATCATAGAAAAATAGTAAACACGCAAATTGAAATGAGATATATGTGGTAAATCCATTGAAAGGGAAACATCCACAAAGAAAATGGGAAACACTCAATTATTCCTCTCAATTCTCTTCTTGCACAATGAGGACCCAAGACCTTTTTTTATAGAGCAAATGCTTGCATGTAAACTACATGCACACCACTCTTTTATTTCTAGTTCACTGAGCCAATAACAAAGATTCTCAAAGTTAATATTACTTGAACTTGGGATCTATCCATGTAATGGATAATTACAAGTTATTTATTATACATAATTAATTTATTGCATGTGCATAGATTAATCAAATAATGTGCACATAATTGTGCACATAATTGTGCACCATGGGAATGAGGCATGGTTGAAATATGAAGAAGGTGATAATGGAGAAGTCTAGGGTTACCACAAGCCTACAAACATAGCGTTCAAGATTAAAAGTCATATGATCCGAATTTTATGAGAAGAATGAAATGAATACAGATTATTAAAAGATGCTTAACACAAAATAACAAAGATACATTAAAAATGGTTTTCTATTCAATAAGGAAATAAGCTGAAACTGTAAAATGCAGCGGAAAACAAATTTGTTGGAATGGTGGCAGCTTATCTTTGAGGAGAGATGTGATGACTATGCTCATTCACAAGAAGAATGGTTACAATGGGGCTCTAAAGGCCTTTTACAATAAACAGAAATGTAAAAAACCCTAGACATCCAAAAACCTAACCCTAGGAGATGAAGCACCAAAAGTCATGTGGGCCCCGTTTGGGTAAGTTGGTACATCAACTTCTCGGGGTTGTAAATTTTGCATACAATCTCCATTTTAGGTGCATGATAGCTCGTTGGAAAGGTCTAACTGAGAAGAAAAAATTTCGACTGGCCCAGGTAAGTGATTTTAGCAAACACCTGGGCCCCAAATCCCCAAAAAACGTTGTTTAGGGCCTCAAAATGACCTCAGAAGTTTGGAACTCAAAAAACTGTCGAAAAACTGCCAAAGTGGAAAACTGTTTTTCGAGCCAATGGAATAGGTGGGCCACTGATATCCACCTGGATCAATCCTCCCTCCTTAGGAAGCAATGGTCTCCATTGCGTTGAGTTCCCCATCAGATGAGGAAATTTTTGTTGAATTTGGTCCCAGGTGAGCCACTTGCCTTGGTGCAGGAGTTCGCCTGCTTTGACGACTTGATAAAGCTGGATCATTTGCTGTCGAGTGCCCTTGATCTGTGTGTCCGCAATCCGATCACTGGATTCCTATTGCATGCAATCAGGGTTGAGCTCTGTTGGTGTCAACTGCTATGTTATCTCTGAGGTGTCCAATAATGGTGGAAAATATGGCCGAAGGATAGACACGTTGAAGACTGGATGCAAACAAAGGAAGGGGGGAATGTTGAGCTCAAAATCATTGTCACCCACAACCTTGGTGATGGTGTACGACCCATAACGGAGTGGGCGAAGCTTCTAATGGGAACCTGTAAGGCGTTCTTTAGGCAAATGCAACCAAACTTTGTCGCCCACCTGAAACTTATGTGGCACCCGATGTTGATCATGACGTTGTTTGTACTTGGCATTAGACTTTTGTAAAATATCCCAAACCTGTTGGTGGATGTGTTGGATATGCTTAATGAACCAGGTGGCTTTGTCAGCTTTTGGTGGAGCAGGGGACAAGTCGACCGAGGTGGTCGCTAGGCATGCTTGTCAATGAAGTGTTATCATGAAATTTGTCAATCAGATTTGATGATTTTTCTTTCTATCCTCAAACAAGTTTGCGATTTGTGTTTACAAGACAATGATATTTTAACATGCAGATCAATCAAATGTCTCATTGCATCATCAAACACAACTTCAAGTCACTATGATACATCCAAATCTTCTTATTTCTGTCTCCTATGCTAAACACCTAACATTTAACATGCACACATGCATGCTAGTATCCATTCTCCCATTTGCATCATTGATGTGCAAATGCGTTTGTCTCACATCTGTCACCAGTTGTGTTCTCATTGGATTTGCAATAACAATGACAATGTTGTGTTCTCATTGGATTTGCAATAACAATGGCAATCTCATGATAAGAAAATGTAAATACCTTCATTTTATAGGAATCAAGCAAGTTAGAACCACCTAAATCAAATCAAATCCATGATATATAATAATAAGGACATGATGCACTTAATGTGAGCAATGTGAAATGAAACAACTTGAGGGACAAACCAAACTCATGATGCAACTCAACGAAAAACCAATGAGTCTCCATTTACAAGTACATGGGTTATACATACCTTCATTTAGACACTTCATCCATTAACTCATAATCATAAATCAAGCATAAAAGGACAAAATCACATGAATGGTAGAGTATACTGACGAAGCTCATTTAAATTTTTTAGGGGGGTCCCTAAGTCTGGGGCTAGTTGAGACCTCAACAACACCATACATATTAGAATAATGTAGCTATTTTTTTATTTTGTGGCACAGGGGAGGAAAAATATTACTACTAAAGCATTGACGTTTAGAGGCCAACAAGGTTCCTCTAGATGTTTAGATGTCAAAATTACCATGAAGATAGTGCACATTTGTTCTTGTTCTTTGAGTTTGCAGTCCAAATATGGAGTCTTTGGGACATGTCAATAGGGGGTAGCTTTCAAAGGCCAATATCAATTGACATGTTGTTTTATGAATGAGGACTCGGTCCATGGAAATACCCTCCTCTCAAGGTCCTATACAATATGGTTCGTAGACTCTTATTTGGTTCCTTTGGAGAACTCAAAATCTTAGTTTTATCAATGAAAATAAGATGGCCCTGGACCATGTTTGGAAATAGATCAAGATATATCTAAAGGAGGTGGAAAATCCACTTCTTCAAAAATGATGTATAAAGGAAGAAGGAAAAAAGGTAATTGATATGCTTACTTTCCGTGACTTATGTCTTTTTCATTTGAATCTTACCCCAAAGCTTGTGGAAACTTGGCAAGATATTTGGTTGATTAGTATAATTTTAACTTCTATGGAGACGTAAAGGGTAATTTGGGTGTTATTAGGGTGGGATATTTCCAAAGAGATCATGAAGGCATAGTTAAATTAATATGGTACATATATTTGAGGGAGGCTACAAATCAATAAGTAGAAGGAGTGTGCCACAAACCTACTAGTTTGGCCTCTATTACATATAAATTTAACCCTATTACATATACACTTAAACCCATGTATATGTTAGGAAATAAAAACGTGAGAGAGTTAAAAATTCCAATAACATAGCATCAACACACATAAATCACATGATATTTACTTTGAGAAACCCTTATGAGCAAAACCAACCAACAATAGATCTATTATTTCCCTTGGCCAAATCCGACCAAGCTGGCCAATGTCCTGGCCCCAACCAAGTGAGACTTCACTGATCAACTCTTGACACATTGCAATGGAATATCGCCATCCTTTTATAGGCTTTCATTACATGTAATGCACATGCTCAATACCACGAGTCACAATACCATGTGCCCAAAACCACCACTGTTGAATTAACAACTTTGACTCTTTTACTGAGTCAAGTTTATTAACATTCCCTCCTTTAAACTTGACTTGGGGTTTCCCATGACCAAATCCGACCAAATCTCCCTCAAAGTCAGGGTATTTGGGAATACCACAAGTTCCCCTTATCACCTAGGTCTACGTCTAGACTTTACATGTGAAATTTCAAACCTGTAGTACGCATGCCTAAGTAGGTCTTACAATCATATGCCCATTTGCATTCGAATCCATCATTTTTTTTTTTATTGTTGCTATCCCGGCACTTATATCGCCATCCTCTTGCCTTGCCATTCCTCCAACTCTTAATGCTCACTTCTTGGTAGATATGCAACCAAGAAGCATATCCAACCACACCTGACATATCCATTAGTTAGATCCAAGCATCCAAGCTATATATTCTTCGCACACTTTGAGCCCAAATCCCGTGCTCTTCAAATCTCAGTGCTAAAGCCTACCTTGCTATGATACCAGTTGTTATGAAATAAAAATGTGAGAGAGTTAAAAATTCTAACAACATAGCAACAACACACATAAATCGCATGATATTTACTCTGAAAAACCCTTATGGGAAAAACCAACCAAAAATAGATCCATTATTACCCTTGGCCAAATCCGGCCAAGACAACATATCTCTTGGCCCTAGCCAAGTGAGCCTTCACCACTCAAATATTGACACATTACAATGGAGTATCATCGACCTTTTATAGGCTTTCATTACATGTAATCCACATGCTCAATACCACGGGTCACCAATACCATGTGCCTGAAACCACCACTGTTTTCCTAACAACTTTGACTCTTTTACCGAGACAAATTTATCCTAACAATATACCCCCATCAGGGGCATAAAAACTCACTTCCTTCTAAAATATTTGTGTTTAAGAGTTTTACATATGATGAAAATAAGTAATAGGATTTCATTATTTTCCAACTCTCTTGTTGCTTCTGTTGATTATCCATCCATCCATATTCAATTATTTTCGGTGTTGAACCTTGATAGTTTGTTGTCTCATAATTTATTTTTGTTTGATTACATGAATTGTTGTAACTTCTTCAAGTTGTTGTGACTATTGGTCTTTGATAATATCCTATCACATACTGGTTCTTTGATGCCCTATTCCATGAATATTGATGAATATGCCATCTTCTTCATTGGTAATGTTGATGTTGATCTTCTTGTATTTATTTCCAACTTTCTTGGTAATTGTTAGAACAACAAGATCTTCCTAACTTTGGTGTTTATGAAGTTAGTTAGTGTCACTTTGGAGACAATTGAAGGTCGATTGGGAGTTCAACTAAGCAGTTGACTAGTAGATTAAAAAAACTAAAGGTCCAGTGGTGTGTAAGTCCAAGCATAAAACTAGATATTGAGTGTGCCTAAGGTGATCAAAGTGGACTAAGTCTTCCTCATTTTGAGGGATCTGGTTAAGGCTTTGCACATATATAGATGATCACATGGATCAATCAAGTAAATAATCTATTGTTATTCATTCCATATATCGGGCTATGCTTACTTGTGCTTCAATGCTATAATAGTGTCTATTGATACCTCCTCCCTCTCTTGGAATTCATATTTAATCACTTCTGCAATTTTGTGGTTGTTTAACATGGTATTAGAGGTAATGGTTTGAAATCTATCATGTTTTTCTACAAGGCGTTTTGGAGGTTATTGATTGTATATGTTCTCTTGTTTGAGTCATATCTCTGAAGTAGATTGACTTTAGTTTAGACTTGTAGATTTGATTGGGGTTTGTAGAGTGATTATGAGTTCTAAGCAAGAGCTTATTTTTTTAATTGGCCTCAACTATGGAATATGGGCACAAGATATGGAAACACCATTAAAGAGTAAATCTCTTTAGCAATTTGCAAACACCGTAGTTCCAAACCCTAAGAATAAATAAGACAAGTTCATTATTAATGGGAAGAAGGATGAGGATGTAGGATCCATGATGACCTATATTTCGAGGGAGATTCATTTTCACACAAGAGAGATCGACTGCGTGAATCAATTTTGGAAGAATTTGAAGACTTGATTTGGTAAGGTCATTGAAAGTCAGGTTATGTAGATTAAGAAAGAGTTGATATCCCTTAACCTTCTCTCCTTTGATAAGATTTAATACTATTTGGCTCAAGTGAAGGAGCTCAAGTGGATGTCGGGTGAATGTGGAAAGGATTTTCTGAAGGACAATAAGCTCGTAACATTGATCTTGATTAATTTAAAGACACCTTATAAAGTTTTATGTTCAACAATATGTGTTATTTGGGCTTTCGGAAAAGAAGACAGTAGGGACTATACCTTTGATTCTTTCTCTGGTTTTCTATTTAGGGAAAAAAAAGTTTCTTAGTGAGGGTAAAGTTAAGAATAAGCACCAACAAGACCATCTAATTAAGGGAAAAGGTAGAAAAAACTACAGAGAAACAGGTCATGGATGTAATCAAGAGAAAGATAAGGATGGTGTCGACTAGATCGACAAGGAGAAGCATGATGTCAACAATGGATTTCCTGACTATTCGACTATGTCCTCTCATGGTGAACTTATTATAAGAACTTCATCTACAAGGGATATTAGTCTTCCCCAGTGGGTGACTAAGAGAATTTAAGTTATTGGTGTTGATGTAGGTAATGTAAATGACTCAAGGAAGAATAGAGGACACAAACAACATGGTGACATTTCTTTAAAAACATGTGTGCTAGAGGCATGCCAACATGATACATATGTAGATGCAAGTGGTTGAATTTAATGGGAGAACATTATCACTGAAGAGTACAAATCCTTGGAAAAATAAGACTAGGGAATTAGTTCCTCGACCCCAAGGAAAGAACACGGTTAAATGTTAATGGGTCTATATGTTAGCGTCCTACTCGTATACAATCATAAAGTCCTAGAACCACCTAATGTATGTCACATTTAAGGATATAGTTTTTATCCTATGTGTGTTTCTAGATTCCTATTTTGCCCCTTCCTACCTTATCTCCCGATGAGGTGTCGATGTGAGAACAATTGAGGCGGTTTCATTGTTGTTGATACCCTCTTCGTCTACAATCTTCAATTTTACGTGATTTTGACAATCCTTATTTTCTTATTTTAATACCTTAACCTCATTATGTAGTGTTTTATTATGGTTTCTTATTATGCTGATTTCTTCATCCATTTTTTCAATTTTTCCTTTTAATCATTCGTATCTTTCTTGCATTTTCTCATCTTACCTTACTTTTTGTTCTTAACCTCCTTAATGAGTGCTTCATTAAGGGAACACATCTTGGAAAACTCATCAATATTCTTCACAAGCTCTTATTTCTTCCTTCAATCCATCTTTTATTTTCGAATATCCTTTTCTTTTATTTCCTTTATCCATTTATTTATGAATTTTTCAAATTCTTCCCACGTGGAGGGTTCAGTCTTTATATAGAGACTTCACCACAACTCCTTAGCTTCACTTTGAAACCAAATACTTAGAGGAAAAATATTTCCACGAGTTTCCTCTCCAAATTTTAACCATTCCATAAGATCAATCACATCTTTATCTCCACTAAATAATGCATTTCCAATACCTATTGTTTTAGTACTTGGGTTCTGGTCAAAATCTTTAGATTCTAATTCCCCAAAGCTTTAATACTTTCCCAAATTGTTTAAAAAAACTTACCAATATATTATTCTTTATTTCTTATTTCCAATGGCATTTAAATTACCTCAATCATACCTTCCAATCAAAATTAGTGTCAATTTTAAGTTAACATGCATTTTAAGTTTTTATTTGGGTTTTACTGTACACACCAACTATATAATTGATGTATCTTCGAACTTTGTGCGAAAATAAGCCCAAATTTATGCTAGAACATCTTGATAGGTGTCCTCTACAATATCGCATGTCTCACTCAATTTGTATTTTCCAAGAAAAAGTTATGCCCACTGTGTCAAAACTTAATGATTTTCGCCCTTTGTCTAGAGAGTGAAGTTGTACAAATGACAACTTTATGAATTTCATTCTAATAATTATAATTTTTTCTGACAACTTTATGACTTGCATCCTAATAATTATCATTTTTTGACTCGGGATATCTTGCTGTGTCATATTTTCAATTGAATTGGTGTCACTTCAATTTGACCTCTAAATCTTAAGCTATTCCCTTTTTATTGTATCATACTATGTTATCCTTATTTTAGGATTGAACATAATCACTAAGTAGTATGGATCGACCTCCAAACTTTTTGCACCTTTGCTACTAAAATCTAGATCAAATATAGTTGTTTTTTCTTCTATATACACATTCAAGTCTCACTTGATTTGGATATCTCCAACATAATTTATAGAGAGCATTCTGCAAGGTGTTGTTTGGAAGGTGCAGACTAAGAATCGTTCATTATGATATCAAAGGTTACGAACTCAATACTTAAAATAACATGATTAACAAGAATACATACAATATGCACCAAATATTATGTGGAGCATAATTATGAAAGTGACACTATTATGTGAGCATAATATTAATGATGATTTACAAAATAATTCCTTATACATTACGAAAACAATTCCTAAATAATTCAAATACATCTTTATATTCAAATCATAAATACATATATACAATAATAACTATATTAATATCTTTATATATATATTTTCCCATTCAAATCATAAATACATATATACAATAATAACTATATTAATATCTTTATATATATATTTTCCCTCATTGTACATGTAAGACCCTATTATATATACATTTAACCTCATTGCATACATTTATCTTAATGAAAAATAATGTTGGATAACTAAAAACAACTAATTGGGAATCCATAAATGAATAATAATGTCTTGAATATGATGTGTTGATTACAATGACGTAGGGTATGTATAAATACACTTTAAAGGGTGTTTGACAGGAAGAAAACCACTTTTATATAATATTACCTTTATTATTATTTAATAAAGTTTTATTAATTTTACTATATATTTAATATTTTTTTTCCAAGAAAAAAACTGAATTATTTATTCAATTAGAATGAAAAAACTATATATTTAGTATTAGTTTTTATGTTTTTATATATGTTTATGTTTATTTATGTCCATTACATTTCACGTTTTTTGAAAAGCTTTGTCGAAGATTTGTTTTTTCAAAAAGATTTGTCCTAAAAGTAGTTTGAAAAAACTCAACAATAAGATCTTTGAAGCTATAAACAATATTGTAGCATTACATAGGGATCAAATCATTCCAGGTTGATCTAAATTGAATTTGTTTACCGATAATATTTTTCGACAAAATTTTTCATTTTTTCTTTCAAAATAGGATCTTGAATTTGTCTGCAATCTATTTTGGAGTTATGACTCTCTTGAATGTATACATAATGTAGTCTATAGTCATATTGATTTTTTAATTGGTTAGTTCATTGAGAAATTTAAATTTTTCTAGCCATAGGTGATTGTTTTCTTATGTTTCTTTATCAAATAACTCAAATCTTGAATTACTTTAATAACATAATTCCAAAATTTAACATTCAACAATCACACATATAACTGAAAATGAATAGTGGAATCATAAACACGATACACCAATAATTACACCCTCAAGTAAACTTTTCATTTAATTCCCAAGCCTACATGGAAACCTCCACAAGTTGACAAACTAATAGTTGTACGATATACACAAAAAAATCAAATCTGCACTAATTGAGACAAATATGCCTACTGGACAACTAAGAATCTGCTTGCCTGATCCGTTATACACATTGTACAGGTTGTACTTAGGCCCGCTTCTCGACCTCAACTCCTTTCATGTGCTCTAAATCTTCTCAACTAATCTCTCTCCGATCTCTCGAGTCTTTTTGGTGTACAAAATTTGTGTTCAACCTTTCCCATCTTGTTTTATTTGTGCTTTGAGTGAGATAACCAATTTCCCCTATATTGGCAACTAATTTCAACTAATCTCCTTAATCCTAACCACCACCTTATCTCAACAATGAAGTGTGCGACTAAGATTAGACCAAATCTAACTCACTAATATTCTAGAATCTCTAGAATGTTTCATTTAGATTTATAATATTTAAGAGATCTAGGAAAATTAAGCTTTCACTTTTATTTTTATAAGTGAAATTACAAGATGACATTATTTCCTAGTTTTTCTTAAGTGGTAAGTAAGAATTTGTCTTGAAATTCTTACACGTTCACGCCTAACTTGTGCAAGAAGCTCTTGCTCGAGCTATATTTCTCAACAAGCAATATGATGAATCTGATAATTTGGGTGATGATAAGGAATTCTTGCACCTTATGTCTTGATTTTAGTTATGGAACATTCATCGTTTATCACTTCTTGTGATTCATCGGTTAATAACATTCTCTCATAAGCATCATTTTGATTTTTGGTGTTGATTATCCTTGTATTGGTTTCCTTTTCCATTATTTGGATTTTAACTTTTGATGAATTCCTTGATTGAACTAGATCAATTACTATTTTTTATTTATTGTTGTTCTTCATTGACTAGTTGTTCTAGCTTTATTTGTTGTGTCTTTTTCTCAACCTTTAATTTCTTGATTTGTTGAAGCAATCTTTGACTATGATTCCTTAGGTGAGAAATTTCATCATCTTTGTCAACTAAAACCTTGTCAAAATTTTGTTGGAATTCATGCATCTTTAGTTGCTAATGTTGATTACTTTGAAGGATCACATGTGTTACATCTTATATATCTTTTGTGAAGGGAACTTTTATGCATGACTTCACTATAAGGACCAACAATGTTACCTTCTTTTTATTATGGAAAATGTCCTATATTTATTTTCCAAACTCAAAGTGAAAGTGCCCAATACTTCCAACCATAACCAAACTAAAATGGTGTCGATGTTTTTGCACATAGAGAACACTTCAAAGTAGAATTTGGACACATAATTGTTAGTTGATAATTGTAATTTTTTTACTTCTTGTTGTTTTTCATCAGCCATTATCATTTTGATTATATTTAATTTAGATATTGATGATTGGTTGTTTTACTCAACATTATTGTAATGGTCACTTTTTTCCAAGGTAATATCTATGGTAATATAATTTCCTTTAATGGTACCTTTTAATTTTAAATTAATATTGTTGGGTATGTGTTATATTCTTTGCACGAGTAGTAGTGTTTGCGTTGCGTCAGGTGCACAGGGGAGTGAAAGCCCCCCTGAGAAAATATTTTTTCCTCAGAAAACATGTCGCATTTTTGGGCGGTTTTTGGCACATGGTTTTTGCCGATGGTTTTCTATTTCTGGTTAAGGAATTAGGGTTGTTGACTAATTCAGGTCATTGGGTTAGGGTTTTGGATGCCACTAGCTCCTATATGTATATTGTATTCTAAACAATGTAACACTATGAATGAATATAGAATATGTTGGTTTTTTCGGTTTGAGTTTCCAAGGGAAAAATCTTTGTGTAATGTTTGTATCTGCCATTGTATCTTTTCTGTTCTTTTACTGAAAATCTGTTTGCAGTAAATATTGTACAAGGTTAAAATCTACAAATATTCACATTTAACTTAAATCTAGTTAGAATATGTATTTTTCCTTTTTTTGATGTTGCAACTCGTTTTTATATGTTGTGAGATGCTTGATAATACTTTTATATTCTACATAATTGAAAGGGTAATTTTTTTTTTTCAAAATTTGAGTTTAGAATCATAGTAACTTTTTCTTTGATATCATTTCTAGATTGAAGTTAATTTTAATTTTAATTTTTTATTATTATGTTTTTTAAACTTTTAAAATTAAAAGGGTATTTTTAATCTTTCACATCCTCGTTCCTCTAAATGAAGTCCATTTTTTGTTATCTAAAGTAGGAAAAAGTATTTGTTACTTAGGGATATTGATCTAGTAGCATTCTCAGATCTACATTTATGTGTCGTTGCATCATTGTGTAGAAACAAAACTTGGCTACCTGTGATACATTACTAGTGGTCCATAAGGAGGGGAAAGTTTCATTCCTCCAAGATGCCCTTGGGTATAGGGACATAAACCTATTTCCTTACATCCAAGGAAGATGAGATCTTAGCCAATCAGAAATAGTTTAAGGTATCATTGCTAAGACTACAAGAGAAGAGTTATATGGTATTGACAACATCTTGCCATCAACACCATATATGAATCCTAAGACACTACACCCTAGTTGTATTTTAACTTTTTACTTGAGAGGAATTATGATAGTTACTTACACTCTTATAACATAAAATTATAACTAATAAAATTTATATAAAATAAAATAAATAAATAATAATTTAATTTATATAAAATAAAATAAATAAATAATAATTTAATAGGAGTGAGATGCATACAAGGTTGGAATTTGACGAGAAAAATGCCTGTCATAGGCCATTTTGCCCGTCAAATATGGCTAAGTGTGGCATGTGACCGTCTCTCGAAATGGGTATGGAAATTCACAAAATGTATTTATGACGGGTTATTAACTTTGTAAAACATCATTAATACTTGCACCAATGTCATGTGCTGGAGGTAAGTCCAAATTTCAAGCGTTGGTGGTGGTTAATGATCTACACCGACCACCATTTACTCTCGACTCATCACCGAACAATATACATTGAACCTTCAACGAATGTTCACCGTGGAGTCTCGACTCGGCGACAAGTTGCAAGTTGCAACTCTAGTTTAGATTAACTACGCCTTGGGATAACTTGTGACAGGGGAAAGTTGAAAGTTGAAACCGCTTTTGGAAGCATGGTGTTCTTCTTGCAATTGTATTACATTGTAACCTGTAACCAATGTCCTAGCGCCTCTATTCCATGTCCTACCACCCCTATTCCATCCTGATTGTTGCTAGTTTGCACCTTCGTTGAGGGTGGATATCTATCAAATAACCAATACCAGTTGGCTTCCCTTACATGATTTTATTATAGTGAAACTAATCGATTTATTAACAGTAGCATATGGTTGAGCATCAAATGCAAAAAGGAACCTTCAATGGATCCATCCTAAAACTGATTGATTTATTAAGAGTAGCATGTGGTTGAGCATCAAATGGAAAAAAAAAAACCGACTTCAATGGCTGCATCCCAACCATGGTTTCCTTTGCTCAAGAATCTTAATTTTTTTTTTGACAATGATACTATGTTCTTGCAATTTTACATTTTTATCAAAGATTATGTTCCTCCACACATGTAGTAGTAGATGATGAGATCATCTATCAAGTATGTAGGCCATTGTAATATATATATATATATATATATATATATATATATATATATAT
>CBVK0102051487.1:0-10607 GCA_900067695.1 Picea abies
CTACCTACTTCCATTAACTACGCATAAATGCCTCTACATACTACAGACGAGAGCAATGCTCAAGGTCTGTTCACAATATCTTGACATAAATGTAAGTATGCTTCCAGCTATTACATTAATATCCGCTCTTTAATTTTCAAAAACATTTCAAAACGTGTAAAATGTGTGTTGCACTCCTCCAGCTGTCTTATGCCTTCATGCTCGCTTGGTTGGCTGCTTACGATGCTTCTGCATCACAAAGCAACATTGGTTCCTCTACGCATCAATCTGGAAGGTAAAAAGGGTCATGACCCCAAACACCAAACTGGTAGAGTTCCAAACCACTTTGTTGGGGATGGATCTATAGTAGTATATGAAGTTTGTCCAGACTAACCCCCAAGGTACATCTAAGACTATGGATGAAGTGAAAGAAAAATTTGTGGCTAAACTTTAGAGGCCAAAGTCGGAGCAACAAATTTATGTCTATCTAAAGGAGATCAAATGGATGATTAACAAGAGTTCCTATGAGTACGATTATTTATTTTTTGACATGATTAGAAAAATATTACCCAATCCATGAGATGCAACATAAGGAATAGTTAATTTAGGGACTATTTCCCCTTACCAAAATACCATTGATGCAATAGAATTGGACCAATCAACAATATGCATTAGCACATGATATGAATATTGAATCATTGAATGAGTATTCAGGTGCAACAATAGTAGTCATTGTTGTTATTCCCTCAACTATCACAATGCTTGAGCTTGCCTAATTCTAGTCCCAATTGTTGACCTTGGCAGGAAATTAGTTGTTTGAAGATAGGCAGGGAGAAAATGACTATTGATCAAGAAGTTGGTTTATAAGAAGGGTTATGGAGTTAATCCATTGAGGGTGGTTCTTCTCAAAATGGTTGAATTGATGATAGGTACAAAAATTTTCCATCCCCACCTCCTCTGTATTTAGATTCATATTTGAAGGTTCAAGGGGCTTCGATGGGGTGTTGACTCTTCTATAGAAAGGTCTTAATGTTCTCTGGTTAGATGTTCCCTCTCCAAAATTATTTTCCAGGTCAACTACCTCATTAGACAACTTTTAAACCAATTTAAGAAAACCTTCAACCAGGTTAGTGGTTTATCTATCTGCATGCTTGGCTAATAACAAAGGTTTATTTCATATAGCCAAGGTTTTTTTTCCTTCTCTTCTTGGATTTCCACCAAGGTGAGCATTTCCTTCTCCATATTTTTAGCTTCCTCAAAATATTCTACCAAACTCGTTTTACAAATTCCCTTAATGAACATGGAAACAAATGCATGTAAGGAAGATGTGTAGTATTCTATCACTACCCCTTTGACTGGCTGGGAATTATTAGGGAATTTATTAAGAACCATGGTGAAGCATTAGTTGACATATTTAATCCTTTCTTTTTTATCCATCTTAATGGTTGTTATTTATTTCAAAAGAGTAGTTGGAGATTTTTATTCATCGAATTTATTGATAAATTCCCTCTCAAAATCATCCCAACCCATAATGGATCCTTCTAGCAAGCTACAATACTAGGTGGATGCCTTGTTTTTGAAAGTGTGTGGAAATAACCTATAGAACACACCCTTTTGTTCCACATTCATTAACCTTACAACTAGGTATAAGTTTTTTATGTGATCTTTGAGAACATATCATTTGTTTGGATCAAAATTTATCAAGATTCTTTGGAGGTGTTTAGGAAAACCATGTAATTTCCCTCTTAAGTTGGGGGCACCTTGGGACACCTAAGTAAGTATGTGAGTTTGGTTACCAACCATTTGGTAAGTTATTAGTTGGTTTGAGATATTGTGAGATTTCTTATTTAGCTCAGGCTCAAGGGGTGGAGAATGTAGAGTACGAGGTGAAGATGGGGGGTTACGGTGGTATTTGGTCCAAGGGTTCAGGGATTTCCTAACTAAATATTCCACAAAGTCGACCAAAACTTCTTGTTCAGTTCATATACAAACCTTGTGGGTTGGTTTTCATATGGGTAACTAAGGTGATATAGGTAGATATCTAATTTTCCAAGAATAAGCTCGAGTAATATTAAATAAAGCATTGACTTTAGGGTGGTAACATTGTACATGTGAAGATGACTCGAGACTTTAAAAAATAGAAGAACTATATTCGAACACGTATCCAGTTTAATATTGTCACTTCTGATATGGAAATGACTGGGTTGAGTTTCATGGGTTGAAGGTTCAGAGGAATGATCACGTGAAGAATGAGTATTTCTACTAGCCATACGACTCAATCCCTCCTTCTAGCACTAGTTTTTGTTGACATGAGAACAATTCCCTTCAACTGACAAGGGTACTCCCAAATGTAAAGTCCCAATTAGACTTCAAATCATTTGGGATAGGAGACCCATATAGATTATGGACTCACAACCATTACTTAAAATGAGGGGGTGGTTATGGAATGTAGAATGCAATATGTTAATGTTCTATGTGCATAAATGTAAACTAATCTAACCTATCCTAGCTAGGACCAAAACTTAACCAACAGATAAAATATTAGTTACAAGTTCCTACAAATATTTCTTAGATAGAAAGTTATTAAAAAATGGAGAAATACATAAGAATAAGCAGAAGTGTAAAGTAGAAGAATAATACAAAATAAGGGCTATAAATTTAATGTAAAATAGTTAATAGTTGAACAATACAACCTTACAGTGGTATTAATGACGGAATAAATACTAGAAGAAGTTCACAACATGCATAGCACAACACCATTGTTTCTCTTCAAAAATGGCCTTGAGGGCTTCTTCTCATTATAATTTCTCAAAAGAGTTCCCAAAGTTACAACTAGCAAAAATCCCTTATTACAATGCATTATTGGGCTTATAAATCCTTTAGGAGGCAACTTATTCTTGGGACTTCTTGACGTCCCTTTTGGCAATTCCAACCTTTCAACTTCCTTTTTTTTAACTTTTTCCTAGAGACTATATGAGATTGTATTTTATTTACAAAATAACTATAATCGACCTTTCTCTTTATCCTAGATATATGCAGCCCAAAATTCATGTTTGGAGGAAATTCCTAGGACATGTCTAAATATCAATTTCTCAAGAGAAATTTCATATGATATTAGTTCCTTGGGCATGGGCCCCATTTATCTCTTCAAAGTGCTCAAAAAGGAGATAATTAAGTTTATCTTGTTAGAGGGACTAGCAATGTGTTATTTTAACACTTCTTTAGTGACATTGGGAGTCATCCCAATTACACTCCTTTTATTATTAATGTTGTCCTCAAGTTATTTCAAAATTTGTACCATTGGCCTAGATGCACCCATATCACCCAGTGGTGGTAGGATTATTAAAGTTGTAATTTATCTTTTTCTAGTGTTGTATTGGTTGTCTGACAACTAGATAAGACTACGTAATTTAGTTGATTCTCCTTTTATTTCATTCTTGGTAAATATTTTGGTGCATTATTTTCTTTTCTCTACCATTTATTCAACTCATCCATGGTGATCTAGACTCCATATAGAAACACCTATTTATCTTTGACCTTTTCCAAAAATGTGAGGAATTGTGTGGCAATGTCATGGAACTCCTTAAGCCTTATATACATATACTTTTGGATTGTGTCAAATCATCTTGCAACTCAAAGGCGCCATCTTTGAATTTTTCTAGGCTGGTTATGTTTCCTTTATAGTGAGTTACCTCTCGTTCTAGTGTCCTAATTTTCATCTTATACTCCTCAATGTCTCTAGTCATATTCCTAACATTCAATTCTAGGGCTTGAGAATGTGACCCCTACAGATGTTATGGAAATGGGATTTCTTTCGGTTTCATCCATGAGAGGGGTCTTAGTCATGACCATGAGTTTAGGGGCTCTTAATATATTTAGATTTTAGTTCAATTGCTTCACTGTGTTACCTCTTGTCTTGTCAAAAAAAAATGAGTTGAGGTTTGCTACCATGTATGAATTGGAAGGGGTAATTCCACCCAATGAAATTTCACCTAATGGAAATTTCCATCCCACCGTTATAGTTATGGGTGTGCCATAATAGATCTCTAGAGGGCCAATGTCCATGGGATCTGAGCCTATCGTCTCTTTCTCTCTTTTCTTTTCTTCTTCATCATTATCTCTTCTTATTTCTTTTCCTTTCTTCTTCTTGTTGAAGCCTCAGTGCTTCAACTTCTTTCTCCAATCTCTCCTTCTCTACTACTACGTTGGCTATTACTTCTTTCTCTAATCTCTTCTTCCCATACCACTCTCTTTCCATTCATTTATTCTTTTCTCGAGAGCCACTACCCATTCCAAAAATTACCTCGTTTAAGAATATATCCCTTATGTACAACTCTTCCAACTACCATACTTCATTCTAGTATGGCCATGTATATTTACAAGCATTGTAGTGCTAGCTAATCACATCTAGAGGGTTGTGTCTTCTGGATATTTCTTCTCCAAAATGAAAAGTCGCCATATTTTTTTCCTCAACTATTGCTTCTTTAATGCATTTGAAGTTGTAGGCTCCCTCATAGAAAGGTAGTGGAGGTCACGGGGATTTCTTGTCATGAGCAAGCATTGATCCAACTCTATGCAAAAAGGTCTGATATCCTACCTCTTGTAATGATAACTTATCTAGGATAAATTTAGGAAGTAAATGAGGAACTTTAATAGCTCTAGAAACTATGATGTAAGTTTATTTCTCAATGACATACCAATCACCCACCTCATTGATAGATTGCATAGCCTTCTCAAACATGCAGCTTCCTAACTCACATAAAAGAAACTAGTATAGTGGAGCTATGAATTGCTCAGATATATGGGTATAATGTATCATGTACCAGTGTTGCCATACGTTTTGATAGTAAATGTGGATGGGAGGCTCACTTGGTTTCCACTGCCAACCCATTTAGTTTGAGAAAGTTTTCATTAAGGATAGTTAGTCACTAAGCTTCCTTATCTCCTGTATACCCCCAAAAACATCAAAATTCCACCCATTGAATAAAAAGTTTAAATACCTCCTTGATTCATTCCCTCTAATCATAGTTTCTTGAAAAAATGGCAATGTCTAGATTGTATTTCTCCACTACCCTTCTAATGGATATTTTTTGTGAGAGTATCCAAAACCATGTATGTTAAGGGACAATATAATCCTCTATTAGATCTTAACAAGGCTTTCCATACTCTAAGGGCCCAAAAATAGTTAATTATTTACCTTCTTGAATCTCTTTCCATGCATTCTATTGGGACGGATTTAGAAAGGATCTCCTTCCTTGTGGTAATTGTGTTGACAACTAATCTATGCTAGCATCCAACTCTCCTTCAATTACAACATGCCCACCTTCTAGTTATCTTGTTGTGCATCTTAGGTGATATTTTTTATTTGTGCAACATAATATACATCAAATTTAATGGAGAAATTCAAGTTGATATAATTAGAAACATCGCTCTCATCTTCCCCTATCTTATGAAAAGTTAACCTTCTTTGAAATGACTTCTCCTTCTCCTTGTTACCTTCAAATCTAATCTCCTTCTACTAGGTTCCAATTATTTGTAAACAAGCTTGGTTTCATGAATCCCTTCATTCCTCATCAATCTTGATGTTCTTACCTTTTTTATTCTTTTTCTTAGTGTCTTTCTTCTCATCTCTCCCATTTACTTGAATCCTATCAATGAATGTTTACTCTTATAGTTGGGTTTAGAGCATGTGATGCTTATCCTTATGGATAAAAACCATTTGTATCACCTATTCAATATCTAATCTTTTAATTTTATGAAAAAGGGATCTATTTTCCATTTCTATGGCTAGATCTTAGAGGGTTATCAAATATTTCCTAGGAGGATACCCCTACAACCCCATCTCTATAGATTTTTTTATTTCCCTTTATAGGATATAGGCCCCCCCTAGATTGTTTACTTGTCTTTTCGATTGTTGTCTTGGGTCACCTCTAACTTCAATATTAGATTCATCATCTGCTCCATTCTTATTGGGATAATCTGTTTTCACATATCCATAGGTTTTGCAAAGAGAACATCCAAAAGGAATTTGTACATAATCAATATACTACCTATAGGATCACCTACCTACCTCTATATCCATAGATTCTAGGAGATCATCATGTAGGTTCAACTCTAAGCAATTTTTTTCTACTGAGGTTACCTCCTTCCTTGGAATACTTTCATCACTACCAAGGATTACCCCCATTTTTTTCCAATATCCCTAAGGCATTATTCTTGCAACAATTCTACAGGTAGATAGGGTCATTTGACGCACATGGTCATTGCTTCAGTAGTCTCCTTCAAGGGATAAAAGCAAAGATATAATTTATTTAGTGATAGTATAGTAGTATCCTAATACTAGTTCCCCTTACTAGTCACTTCTCTATACCTTTCATTTCTAAAAGTGAAGGTGATCTAACATTTATCTAGGATGTGGAAAATGGGGGTGTAACCCAACTATTTATTTTATGCTTTGCTTATCCATTTTGAATTTTTTTTATCATAGATTACCCTCCCATGAAATTTGTCAATTAGGTTCGTTTCTTGATACAAATTATCTAATCAATGACCACATCTTTTCCTAACACGAAATTCATCTTTTTTTAATAATTTTGTGTAATATTTCCCTCTTCTCATCCTCATGAGACTGCAATTCTCCTTGTTGTTTGTACTTAAATCCTCCCACTCCTCCTTTATTTCTCTTATATTCCTTCCAGCTAACTATTCTTCTATCATCTCTTGGGATCTATGTCCCTCTATATTAGAGGAAAATAATAATTTGTTATACATGTTCCAACATAGAGAAACGCCAATGTCATCTAGAAACTCTTTGCTTTAAAAGAATTCCTCTCCATAACCTACTCATCCATTACCCCCTTTACATATTCATCATCCTCTTTTCTCTTGTCCTTCCCAGATTGAAAGCCTGACTTTTCTCTACTAGGATTCCTTTGAATAGAAAAATTGACTTTTAAATAAGGGATTTGAGTAGGTTGCATCCCTTACTCCATTCATTCTCTTTGTGGATTAGGGATTCCACTATGTATCACAATTTCTCTCTAAGGCCTCATCTTTCCATAATTCTCATTCATAGCTTGATTAGGGATACCTTCCTTACATAATCCACGGTTAGTGATTGTCCCATCTATGTGATCTTATGTGAATGAGTTTCCATAGGAAAAACCCACATCAAAATATCTCATGGTTTGAAAATGATCCATTCTCTATATTTGTGGCTTCCACTAGGCATATTCCTAGTGGAATGGATCCATCTCTCCTTTACTTTAATATGGAATTTATATATAGGTATCGGTTATCCTAATTCAATAAGAGGGAAAACTAATCCCTATCGTATTCAAATCGTAAACAAAGGACCCAAACATACCTCTTTATGGCATTCTTCCTTTCGAGAGATATTGTGGTCTTCTTATCCCCTTGTGTTCCAAAATAGTCATGTGGTGGGGAATATAATTCCCACAGAAACCTTCAATCAAACCAATGGAGTAACCGATCAAGTTCTCTTCTTCCATTATTAGGTATTCTTCTCGTGATTTACTTTTAAGCTTAAGTGCATTTTTAAATGAAGGTTGAAATTATTCATGTGCATGTGAAATTATTTTCACATTTCATTGTATATGGTTGTAAATAGTTCCTGTCCATTTAAACTCATAAACATAAATTAATTAGGAAACCCAAGGAAGGGACCCTACAGTAAGAAACTAAACTTTATCACATTGTAGTAAATCCCATCAAATAAAAACATGTCCCCTCAACTTTATGGAAAACTTTACCTTAATTGGGTCCTTAATTTTCTACACTCGAAGTACCTTTCCATCCCACTCATATAAACTATTAATTATTTTTCTCTCAAAATTACATCATAGTGTGAAACTTTGACTTTGGATCGCTTTTGATCTTCAAATTTCTGATCAACTAGGTTGCGACATCTCCTTTCTGCTGGTTTCTTTCTTGTCTTCATGTTGTAATTTTGAAATATTATATTCTTATCTCCATTCTATTTTCTTGTTTTTCATTCTTCAATTATTCTTCTCAATGATTGTATCTTTAAGTTTACACAAGTTTTACCACCTCCTCTCACCATTGCTATAATTTTTACCCACATAAATCTCATATTGCTATCTTCAATTTATTTTTTGATGCAAAAAAAAATGGTGTAGTGGTAAGGTAAGGGTCCCACTACATGAGCTCGGTGCTCCCAAACTCAAACCACATAAGTTTCTTAAGAGAAAAGAAACAAGGAACTTAACTACATTCATTCACATAATTTAAAATACACATAAAAATATTTATAATGGTACATTCATTATCATTATTCATCGTTAGGTTATGATACCTATAATTCTAGATTATCTCAGGCATATAATTTGCTTGACTCTCTCTTAAACTTATTTTTTTTTGCAAATTCAATTGCTCTTACTATATTAGTGTACATATTATACAACATCATACTCTACTTCTTGCCACTTAAATCCTCTAACTCTGTAAACTACATCACACCTTCATACAATTCATCCTTGGGCATCCAATCACTCCAATGTCGTGTGTCTTATTCTCTTGCAACTTTCCTTCTCACATAGACAACTTGTTCTTACTTGGTTATTATGCTCACATAATAACCAAGGAAGAATAATCCATAAAAGTCCCTCTTTTTGATGCCAATCTATGATGTGGGTTTCTAACCCAAGTCAAATTTCACATGGGATGCAATAGGAAAAGATGCCCAAATCAAAATATTCACCCTTAAGATGGCCCCTCCAACATGCGGTGTTGCCTTAACATTTTTTTTTCTTTTTGATTATTTGATATTTATGTGTCTTTTATAATAAGGATTGATGGTTATTGTGTGCATAAAACATAATTACAAAATGAAAGAGATGTAATCAGAGAATAATCGCAGATTATTTGCTTTAAATATACAATTTATATTGAAATACAAATACATCTGGAAAAGAACCTTTAAGACAAAGAAAGAAGGGTTTTTTTATCCTTTGTAACAGGCCTCTCGGTGTTTACCTCTTCTCCTCAGCTTGTTTCAAAATAGGGAAGCAACATTTGATCCGGTAGATTATGTTAAAGATGCAGTGAGGTGAAATTGCTTGTATTCATGGTCTTGATGAAGTAATGGTAGGGGAATTACAATAGAGTTAAAAGTTATTTAGAAATTGTAATGCACATTTATCTTCTAACACAGTGTCAAATTTACCTTGTTTACACAAATAGACAAATTCTTAATTATTCATTTATTAATTGACTATGCATTAGGAAAACATAATAACAAGCATAAACTCAATGGATACATATTCATAAGAAAATAATGACAAACCGATCATGATGAAAAAGGAAAAATGATTTCCGCAATTAATTGCCACAAATTTGGTGAGATCCCATATATTTTCCCAATTGAAACACGAAACTCAAATTACATAATCCTCCTTTCAAGTCCTCCTTGAAAAAAAACATCCTTTACATTTTGTGTAGAACTAATATATAGAGGAAAGGGGCCAAGAAGTAGTTACAAAACATGACTCTTCACCTTCCTTCTTGATTATCCACATAGCCTTTCACTCATTCATATGTCAATTGGAAATCAAAAGCATCATAAGTATTACATTGTTGACTCTATGAAGTCAAATTTGTCTCTTATGTAGTCATATATTGTGCCTAATATTTCAGCTTAGTCTATAGACAACAATCTAACTATGTTAGGCTCCTCCACTAAAGTGGTCAACTCAAGATGGGTGATTCTTTGACTTGGGAGGCTTCTTTCTTCTTTTCTACATACACTATATTAGCAACTCCATGAGATTGTCCAATGGTATGGGTCCATTTTCATTCTGAAACATAGGTATTTATGGGACTCTACCATTGTCAAAGCCTCAATCAAGTATCAATAATTGTCTTGAGATAAAACATCTAGATCTTCCAATGTATCTCTCAAAGTGAATTTGACCTATTTGATGCTAGAGGATATTAAAGATTCTTCACTTTGATCAACCATACATATATTGGTGGGGATGGGATTGTATTTTTGTTACCAATTAGTGATATCCTCCAATTGTTCTGTCTTCATTTCCAAATCAGCCACTCACCATTCCAACTATGGTTTTTCTATTGTCGTGCTAATAGCCAAATATTTGCATGTATGAATATGGCAGTAGTAATCATGAATTAATGGCACCACCTTGTCCTCTAGCATGTGAGTGAAAGTGACAAATTCAATAAAGTTGTCTTTAGTGTTAAAAATTATTCTTAAGCAGCTAAATGTGTGTAGTATTCTTTAACTTTAGTCTATTAAAACAATAATTGCATGAATAAGGATCACTGAAAGAAATACATCCATGGTATACACAAGATTTATCCTAGGAAACCCTCGTGGGGGAGAAAACCCAATAAATCTTCTTCAATAAAGATTCTTCAACAAGTACAATGTCTCTCTCAAGAGAGATCTCACCAAAATAGAAGATCCACCAGAAACCATAACCAAAACAATGTAGTGCACCACTAGACCAAGATAATCCTTTACCAAATAACCAAAACCCTTTATTAAGACACCCCTCCTTTGTAGTTGTGTCACTCCTTCTATGTAGTTGCATCACTCTCCAATAATTGTGCATTATATGAGAGAG
>CBVK0102051493.1:0-15229 GCA_900067695.1 Picea abies
CTTGACTTCAAGCTACCTAAACCTATCCTACAAACTGAGCGATAACAGGGCCAAGAAATTGTTAAGACTATTTTAAAACTCGTTGGATAGCTTTAGAGTGTGGAATTGAATTAGCTACAAACAACAACATTGAGACGAAAGAAGTCGATATATTACGTCCGTAGCTAAAGAACATGGTATTACAACTTTGAAGGTATTTGCTGAACCAAACCTAGTGAATTCATAGTTGCAAGTCATGTGCTCAAGGAGGAATCTAGAGCTTACAGTGGCCATTAATGGAGCAAGAGACATTCCCTCTCTTCCCAAGTTCCAAAACATCTGTTGCACACGTACGCCTAGGAAGAATAACAACGTTGCTGATCAACATTCGAATATGTGTTTGACCTATGGTGACATCCTAGATTACCCTCACTAGATGGTATTTCAATAAAACTCGGTTTTACTATTTTTCCATTTTACTTTGGGTTGAGAAACTCTATATATTTTTCTTCATGATATTTGAGATAAATATGATAGCATATTCATGTCTCTTTGATCAGTGGACTTCAAATGTAATTGCTGGGGATGTCTCGTTCTATTATACTCACTTTTGGGTTGTTAATAGTGCTTGTGCGGTTCATTGCAGGACAATCTTAGGCATTGTGGTTTTATCTAAATCTAGCAGAATACTGAATGTAACATTTTTATTTTCAATTAGAGAAGTATTGAACCCTTCATGCTAAATAATTACTCTTATGAGAAGACCTCTTCTTCTTCCTCTCTCTCCCTCCATTATGCCTCTAGTTCTCAGACACATTGATGCCAACATTATATGCTCAACATGGTTTTGTATATGCACTTCTTTTATTTCTATTGGCTACTTATTTAGATCTTCTTCTCGCATTATGAACATAGTGATAGGAGTTGTTCTCACACTTCCACAATGTAGTTATGCTAGATATATTTTTCACAACCAATAACCAACCTTGCCGTCACACATTAGACATTAGTATAATTTTCTTATGTTATCATATCGCTTTTTAATGTGTCTATTTTGTCCAATAACATATGATTCAAAAAAATTGACTGCTAGAAATAAAAATATCTTCAACCTTTTGTAGATCTAACCTAAAATAGACTAGCTAATCCATAATAGCATTTTTAAGCTTTAAACGAACATTTCCTACACGTGGATTAGTAAATAGTATTTTAGAGCTAGAAATAGAATTAGTACTAATCATATTCTATGTTATAAGAAATACTTACAAATAATAAATGACCACTAAGATTGTTTTGAAATAATTCAGATCTTTTAGTAACTAATACCACATTTTGGTTCCCATTAAAATACAACTCAAGTCATGATCTATCCAAAGGGGAATATAAATAAGTGTTGTAACTGTCACGAGAAATTTATTTTGTCATGCCCTGTAGATATCCTCGAATACATAAAAATATGTTGTCCAAAGAAAACTACCAAAGTGAATGTTATTAGAATATACCTTCCATCATAGCAATAATTGCTTGTGATTGGCTTGAAGATTTCCTAATAATATCTATTACTCCATCAACATTGTCCAAGCATATTAAAATACCCTGAAAACGATATCAAAATACTAGTTCAAATGAGCACATAAACATGAATGTGTTCAAGAGAGGGAGAGAGAGTTTTTGCATGACATTGAGACATGTGATGATGTATAAGATTGACCTTATATGTGAATATTGTAAATCAAACTTCACTTTTAAATTTTGACAATGTTATGTTGTTACCTTCACAATATGCTCCCTTTCTTCCGCAACTCTCAATTGATATTTTGCACGTCGTTCAACAACCGAGCATCTAAAATCTAGGAAAGCCTAAGGTCATAAGAAGTAAACAAACATTTGCTAAGACTTCAACATAGATTAGAATAAAATTCATAAACAATGAGTTGAATCAAATTAATCCTTAATCAACATATGTTTGGCCATAATCAAAGATACCATTCACGCATCAATCAGCGATTTGTAATGTTCATGCCAATGACATATACACGATCACATTCCGTATGAAAATATTTTCTCATTCAAATACATACCCAACGTATACCCCTATCAAAACATTTACAATGCTTCCATGATAAGCAAACCAATGGCATAGACCTCATAAAACATTAAAATATACATAATACACTTTAATTGCAACAGAAAAATAAAGTAAAAACAATTTCATAAGTGGTTTTAATCAGGATTACTAAACTTTGTTAAAATAGTTATAAGCTTCTAAACCCTCGGGGGAGGATACTAAAAGCAATTCTTCTGCATACAAGAAAATTGCAGTGAAGGCAATCATTATCAACATGTGTGGTCCCTGAGGTAAACATTATGCTTGTCAATAATCACCAAAAAAATTGGTGACAAGAAACAACCCTACTTCACCCTAATCATGAAGCCAAGAAAATCAAAAAAGCCCTCACTAGTCGAAACACTCCAATATAATTTTTGGCGCTACATATATTTGCTGGAAAGAAAGGATTGCTAGTAATGTTTCAGTTAAAATGAGAAGAACGGACAGAGGAAAGCAGGTAGAGTAGTACAGAGAAGACTGGTGAGAACATTGGATAGAAGACAATGGGTAGTGCAGCACAGAGGACAGTGCACAAAGAAGAATTTGTCCAGCAGTCATACCAACAAACTTTTCAGCATTAAGTGTAATGCAGAACCCGTAACTTATTCATTAAAAATTGCAAAACAATTTTCTCTCTGAGGATCTCGGAAATTGAATTATGAAAACAATGCTTCGTGGACAATTTTAGTAGAGAATATTCTCTCTCAAACTATAGGGAATAGTGAATGGGACAAAAACCAAAGCCACATCAGACCAACCTACAATCACTAAATTTGAAAGCAGAAATAAGATGGCCCAGTTGATTTTAGCATTGTCAATGGCTAAACCTATGATAAACGTTTCTTGTAATGTAAAAGATGCAAAAATTGCATGGACTAAATTGAAGAAAAAAATTTCAATGGTTGACAAGTCTCATATAACGAATTTAAAGAATGTTCCTTATGCAACAAAAGTATTGGACGGCACTGAAATAGAAGAATAAGTGATCAAAATTAGGTTGGTGAGTGATGAGTTAACAGCAGCCGGTGTTGATATCAAAAATAAGGAGTTGGTAATCTTACACTAAGAGCCTTACCATCATACTGCGAACCCTTTAAAACCTCCTTGAAACTAACCAGGAAAGTTGCACAGTTGATGCTTCAAGAACTTTCTGGGTTACTAATGCAGGAGGAGTTGAACTTGTAAGAAGAGGAAGGCACATCTCACACAGTCTTTATGATCAAGGGGAATGAGAAGCAAACTCTGAAGCAAAAGAAAACTAACAGTCAACATAAATGTAACTCTGTTACAAATCAAAAGCTTAATAGGAGAATTTCGTCATTTTTTAAAAGATTGTTGGCACAATCCCCCGAAGTCCAAATTATAAGGGTCAAATAAATAGTAATCAAGAGAATAAACCTCACAAATCTAAATTTGCAGTGAGTAATCAAATGCTCAAGAAGAAAAGGACTAGTTATTTTTTGCTGCACAAATAAGTACATCTCACAACAATAATGTTTGCTGGTTGGATTTGAGCACAACCAAACATATGATGGGGTCTAAGTTGTTGGTTGTCATTGAGGATATGCTATTTATAAAATAAAGGGCAGAGGTAGCTTTTCAATGAGAGTACCATATGCTCCAATCCGAAGTATCAAAAATGTATAGTATGTCCCTAGAGTTCAAAAGAAAGTATTTTTTCCTCAGGAAAGTACTAAACAAAGTTTTTAAGATACCTTTGATTATAAAAAGTGTAAAATACATGACAAGACTCTCAATGGAGTTGTGGAAAGAGGAGTACCAGTTGGTGGTCTGTATAAGTTGGATGCCACTTCTCTTTGATTTTATGCCTCTAGAGTTGTGGGAAGCCTCACCAGAGTTACTCCAGCGACGTGTGCCTGAGCCCACATCCATCAAACCCTTTATTACCATTCCCAGAACTGAACTTAGATTTTGTTTGAGATGAAATGGGTGTGCATCTTGGTATTGGTTCTTTTCCAGAACTTTTTCAATGCATATGGAGAGGAACAGAGGTTGCAATTGAGGTTTTTGCTGGAGAAAGATTTGACTAAGGAGAATAAGGAAGACCTCTGCAATGAAATATCATTGCTGCGCTGCATATGACATCCCAATGGGATCATATTTTTTGAGCCTGTACAAAGCTACCTCATCTTCTTTCAATGTTCACTGAATACGTGGTAAATGTATTTCTCAACATTGGGAAAGTAGAAGACACCAGAATTGAGGACATTCTATTTGATTTCCCCAGTCCACTGCTTGTGCTCAGAGTGCTTCTTTTAATAGCCTTAAATCACATCAATTCAAAGGAATTTGACAGCTGATGTTGTGCTTCATTCAATCTCATTTGGACCATGTTGTTAATTTTGTAGCTTGGAAGGTGTCTAAGCATTGGCCTAGGTGTCCATGCATGCTTAAGGACACTAAAGTTTATTTCGTAGCTTGGAAGGTGTCTAAGCATTGGCCTAGGTGTCCAGGCATGCTTAAGGACACTAAATTAAATACCCAGATCAGAATTTTAATTTATCCTAAGTTTTAACTTAGGAAAAGTATAAAAATCATTTAAATGATTTTTACTGCCTTTTCACTCAGATTTCTAAAAGTGCTGACTTTGGAAATTAATAACTCACTTAAAGTGAATTTTTGGAGGCCACTAGAAGACTCATAAAAAAGTGAGTTAGAGTGATAAAAGGAGACTGAGGGTGAAGGACAAAACACACTCATTTGAGCAAGAGAAGGAGGATGCTTGGATGAGGAAGAGGGCAAGTGAACAGCTGACAGAGAGGGCCGTTCTGGCTGGGCAGATTCTGCAGAGAAGGAGCAGGCTGTCCAGAAAACACAACAGCTGCAAACAAACAGGTCGTACACAGTGAGGAGAGAGGGCCGTACAGACTGTACAGCGCACCAGCAGAGGGCCAAATCTACTCAGGCCGTACAGGCCAATTTCTCAAGGCCATACTGGGCTGATTTGAGGAGGCCATACTGGGCCGATTTGAGGAGGCCATACAGGCTATACTTGTTGGGAAGAGCAGGCCGTACATCTGGGCCGTACAGCACAAATCAGCTGGGCCATACAGCCAAAAAGGAAGACAGAAATTTTCTATAAGAAATTTCTGAATTTACTTGCTGTTGTAATGATTCCTCTGAAGCCAATAAAGCCCCTCCTTTGCTGGTTTTCCCCACAATGGGGTTTCCAGGGTATTGCTGGTGTCTATATTCTTTATGTGCTCGGTTTCTTTGTTATTTTCCGCTGTGCAAATGTCTTAGAACTCAGCTGTAAATTTTCTGCATAATTTTCAGAAGATATATCAGCAGTAAATAATTTCTGGGTAGATAAAATTATTGGCACTAAATTTCTGTTGCTGAGTTTTAGAAATTAACACATGTTACACTTAAACCAGATATATCAAAAGTAAAGTCGTGCGTGTTTTCTATTTGTAGTTCACTTATGATAAGAGACTGTGTATTTGGTTTCCAGCCTGATTATGAGAAAAGCAGTAGCTACATAAAGATCAAAAGTCTTGTCAATGAACAGCTGAAGCAATATTTTTTATTTCAGTTCCTGAATCTACTAGCATAACATCCTGATGTTAAAACTTTACAAAAAATTATGTGGCAAGGATTAAAGGGGAATACTGCCAAGGTAACCGGAGCTTGGGCCAGAAGTTCATGATACAAGGTTGTGATCCATTGCCTCAAGGACAAGGATACAACTCCTAGACTCTTTCAGACGCCTTTGCCCATCAACGAATCCCTTTGGAAGGTCCAGGATGATAGAAATGTCAAATGGAATAACTACCAATGTAGGGATTTGCCTTATTGGACTTCATTGCTTTTGACTGAGATAAACCGCTGAAACCTCGGGTTCCTCTGGCTTGGACAAGTTTTTATGTACAAGGAGAAATTTATATACCTACCTGTACATGTTTTTACAGTTGAGATACAAGAAATACAAATGGGTTGTAAACCCCAAGTGTTACATAGGCTTTTATCAAAACTACCCGCAAAAGCAAGAAAAGTAGGAAAATCCTTGAATATGATAACAGCATTAAACAAACGTTTCTGGTATCCAAGTAGTCCCATAACAGCATTAGAGGCAATGACAAGTGGCATTTTGATAGGCCTATAAGGATCGGTTTGAAAAGTTCGTGAATAAAATGTTGCAAGCATAAAAAAATGGCATAACATTTGGAAAAGTGGGATAGCTGGCAGACTGTTATAACAACAGGGATTGGGGGAGAATGGATAACCAAAAACCCTCCTACTTTATGGAAGAAGTGAGATACAAAGTGCCTAAGGTGTCGAGCCACTTTAAACCACCTTAGCCTTCACTCTAATTTTAGAATTCGGTTGCATAAAAGGTAGGCAGAAATTTAGCATCTCAGCAAAGATAAAAAGGCAGCTCTGAATACTTTGAAAGAGTTGGAATTTTTTTCCATGAAAGGCTCGGGATTCCTTGGAGCCCAATCGGCATTTTTATTTTCTGAAGACCAAGAGACCAATCTGGAGGACTTGCCACTCTGTTGTAGAATTTATTATCTCCTGTTTTGTATCCTTCTTTAGTTATTCACAGCTCCTTCCTTTAAGTTCAGTCTTGTAGCCGTTAGGCAATCTCTTTCATGTTCTCAGTCAATAAAGAAAAGCTGTGGTACAGCTTCTCTGATGTGATTGTTGGTTTTGTATAAGCTTCTGAACAATTGTATGCAGCCTGTGATATGTATTATCACTCTGTATTTTAAAAAGGAATGTTTGTTACAAAATTCTAAGTATGTTTAACGATTTTTTGGCATATTTATATTCAGTTCTTGATATTTAGTATCCTTCATTTTTATGTGATGAACATACTCTCATAACTTGAATATCAATGAAGCTGACCTAGAAATCCATGAATGAACCTGCACTGCAGGATTTATAAGCCAATAATCAGCATGTTTTCTGTCCTATCATTAAATGTCTCAGACCTCCACACATCTTTGGTATTCATAACATTCCTTTTGATCTTTAAGTAGCAATGACTGCCATCCTCATTTTTATCTGAAGGTGTCTGACTTCCGTTAAAACATCTTCTGAATCATCTATTCAAAGAACTTTGTGTCTCTGCAATGTGGGATAAAGGTGCCCAATCGAAAGGCCCTGATCTAGAGATCTGAATATGGCTGCCAGTGCCCAACTTGCCATATTCCTTCATTTAATTTTGTCAGCACTATAATCTGGCATTTAAAGCATACAGGATAAAAGCTGCTGCTGAAGTGACAGTGCACAGCCAACTTACAAAATATTTAAGAGTTTACACCCTCTCGTCTAAGAGCTAACTTCTGACATAAAGTGGGGAGGCTCTTCAACCTCCAGAGAATGCCTTCGCATAGTACCATAGAGAGTAACATCTTGAGGAACAACAGTAGGAACTCTGTATTAATGGCATATCTGTTTAAAACTTTAAACATTCCAACAAACTCAATTCTCGAGCTTGTGAACTCAAAAAATAAATTTCCCGGGAGATGAACCATAAAGGCAATGCAGGAAAGGCTAGTGCCAATGAAAATAACTATTATATCGACCAAAATTTTATCCAATTAAATACCATAAAAGTTGATATACATGTAGACAGTGACTAGTGCCAAATTATCGGCTAACACTTGTGCAGCAGGGGGGGAATTCCTGCTCGCAACGACATGGCAGAGTGTACATAGCATCTTGAAATACTAGATTTGAACCTTAGCAGACCTTTGTTTAAAGAGAAATACATAATCTAAATCTCCCAATATCTTATTAAAATATCGTTGGTAAACTTCGCACATTTCATGATAGTATAACAAAAACATAAATTTGCCACTTGTATGAAGCAATTCCACATAAGATTAACCTACCATTCACATTCCTTTCTTTGTACATTTTACTGTGATTGTACCACAAGGCCTTAATGAGAGAAAAGTACACTAAATTGAGAAGGTAAATCCTACACATATACCTTAAGCAGGTCCTTTAGACCCATTAATTTAGGCCGTCCATCAAGAATTCTACAAACACAACAAATTGAAGCAAACCATCAATATAAGCATCAAGTTAAGATAACAAAATGCAAAAGAAACGTCCACACAATACCTAAAGACATTCAAGACAAACTGCTCTGAAGTCATGGAAATATATTGATAAAAAGAAGTGTCCAGCAACTTTTCAGCACAAACACAAAGGACAGGAAGGAAAAATAACTAATATTTTGGAAACATGAACAGTTCTCCATGTCTATCAACATTCAAATCTGCTTCTCTTTATTTTAAAATTAGGAATTCAACAACCACTTCTAGAACTAATTATAAACTGAAACCAAAATAACTAGAAACAAGTCACTTTGTCAAATATTACTGAGCAAATTGAATCTACATTTAACTAGGCAACAGAATAATTCCAAATCAAATTTTCATGCCAATCATAGATTTCAGGTATTACAAATGATGCGCTTACAACACAAAAACAAACTTCTAACTCTAGTCAAATGATGTTTAAAGTCGAGCCAGAATAAAAAATATAATGGTGTATATATATAGGTTTCTAGTGCACTCACCCCACCATGTTGTAATTAACATTAGATTGAAGCGAAGTGCTCTTATAGAGATTATTAAGAACAATAGATGCCTCTGAACCTCTTTTCAACTGCCACAAATTGAAATTAGCTTTCCACGAAAGGTGCAGAAATTATTCTAGTCTACAACCCAACAGCTTGTCAACAATATCAGTCAACTGATTCATCCACAGATACCATTCCAATATAGTTGCAATATGAAAACAACTTCCATGGAAAACATACCTCCAGTACTATTCGCATTCCTGTACGGTCACTCTCATCTCGTATGTCACTAACCCCATCCAAAGCCTGCAACCAACAAAGATTCTTATCACATGTTCACAAACAACAAATGAATAATGATCCCATATTTATCATCAAATAAATCATAACAGCAGGCAATGATTTTGACCCTTTCTTGAAAAAAGAACAGAAACATCCTATGCACAAAAACATATAACATAAGAGACTGTACTGCATGCAATACGAATATCTTCGTTAAACTTAACATTATAGCAAACAATTTTTATTCATGAGCACTTTGAAACAAATGAATCATAAATCGCTATCCATTAGTTCCATATGCCAGCTCTCTGAAAATTAATTTTGAAGAAATGTTAGTGCTACCACCTAAACTAGCATCCAACTGGAAAGTCCAACCATGGATGCTACCTTGGGGCAACAAGATGCGAAACGCACCATTGTCACCTCAAAATGATATACCATTCCCTTTAGACCACCTCCCAAGGGCCAAGGGGGGTATCCCTAATCTACCAATGATATAACCTAAGTAAATATCCTTTACTGAATTAATCTATGAAAGATTATGATATACTTCAATGTATGAATCCCACAAATATATAGTAATGTGAAGATACAAGGATTCCAACAATAAGTGATTAAATGCCTTAAGATAACACTTCAATAACAATAGCATAAAACCACAATTATTCACTTAAGTATTAGGATTTAGGAGCTCGTGGATCTATGCCAATTTTGATTGTAAAGTATGCAACAAAGGATAACTTCAGATTTGCATTAGTTTGATTAACATCTCAAAAAAATAACACACAGAAGAAGCTACTTGAAAAGAAACCCCTTCAAGCTAACTAAAACCACAAGAGATGAAACTGTCTAGCATAAAATAACTATGTGTGGTGTGCTTTAGGTGCCAATCAATTATATACTTCATTAAGAACAAGCTCAAGGCTGTCCTTAACCTTCAAATCTGTCTCACTAATAATTTATTGTAGAATTCCATACTTGAAGTTAGAGAAACAACCATCCAAGAGATAAATTTTGACCTTTAAACAAGACTTCTTAGATGTTTGGCTAGGGTTTTATGATATGCAACAAAATAGTAAGTAACCCAAAACCACTTAGAATCAAGTTCACAATAAGTAACTAAGAAACTAAGCTCAAACCCTAACTTCTTCTAGTCGAGAAAATGAAATGAGCAATTAACATTATGCTAGACTAGAAATGAAATCTAATTAACGATTTTCAAGGATTAAAAAAAGATAAATAAACCTTTAAACCACAAATCTATAGGGCCGATTTGCTTCTTAGTGTAAGATAAGAAACTAAGCTCAAACCCTAACTTCTTCTAGTTGAGAAAATGAAATGAGCAATTAACATTATGCTAGACTAGAAACGAAATCTAATTAACGATTTTCAAGGATTATCTTTCGATTTCTTTCTAAACAAAAGTAAAAGAGGAATTTTGAACTTTGTAGTTTTGGTTGGTTGTTGGGAGAAGACAAGCGCCTTAATCCAACTAGGGCTTATGGCATCAAGACGAAAACCCCTCTTCAAATTTGGTCTATTTTATCTTAAGAATTGGGATTAAAAGCCCTGAACCCAAAGGCAAGAATAGTCTCTTATCTAATCAAGATAAACTATGAGGACCAAGGCCCTACTAGAAGGGGTCCTCAAGGCAGCATCTTGACCAACAAGATCAACTATAGCTTGATAAAAATACCAATAGCCTTGCTAGGGATCCAAGGGTTCCAAAGGATAGACAAAGCAAGGACTTAAGTAATTTTCAAAGTAACAAAGGAAGGAGAGGAGTTACCCCAAAACATTTTCCTTCCAAGTGGTAGTCTTACACCTCAAATGGATCGACCTCGCAAGCTTGTAGTAGTATTGAACATTCACAATCAAACTTTAATACACCAAAATAGATAGCTAAAATACAAGAGCTTCAAGAATTGACACCAACGCCTCAATAGGTAGATATTCAACAAAGTTGTACTACCAAATATAGCCAACAACAATAAATTGGAATGAGAGGAGGAGGCCTCATCAACCATCTCATTACAATAATATCTTCCATATCCTAAAATCTAGCATAGGATATCTCACATTTGACTTGCCTTCCAACTAATTAAAAAGACTAAGTCGAGCAATACATAAAATACAAAGTAGATGTGCCACATGTAAAATATTTCCGCCAAGAGAGGGAGGCACCCCAATAGGATGGTCAATATGAAGTCCAATGTGCTCAACATCCCTCCACAATGCTAGGTGATATCCTCAAATCATGTCAAGATATCTCTCCAATGAAGAATAGTCAACCAAAGTGCCAACGATTATGGTCAAGGTGAGGAGAATCTATGTGTGTGGCACGTGTGAGGCTTAAAGGAAGGGGTGTCTAACCAAAATCAGCTCCAACGTTTAGATGGGAGATCTCCAAGGTATGAACTCTTCATCAATTCATCCAAACCATGTCCTCAACTCAAGGGAGGTCCGCACGTGCCAAATAGGAGACTCAACGACTAGGAAATGCATCCTCCAAGGTGGTCAACCCATCAAATTATGTGACACGCACCTCCAATTATGTAACTACGCTGAGCACTCCAACACCTAAGACGTGACATGGCATGAGAGATCCAATGCATGAAAAATAGCCCCAAACTACCTATGGCGTTGTGACCAGTGCCTCAAGAGTTGTGAAACTAGATAAGGCATTGATCCAATACATGAAAAATAGCCCCAAACTACCTATGGCATTGTGACCAGTGCCTCAAGAGTTGTGAAACTAGATAAGGCATTGTGAATTGCCTCGGGAGCTACGAAAGTGCCTCAAGAACTGTGTCTCCGCATGAAAAAATGTAGAGTGATCTCGAAAGATAGATACATGCCAAGAGTCCATGGCCAAGGTGTGACAAATACATAAGGGGATCCATGCTTAAGCATAAGATAAGTGTGCTCTCTAGGTGTAACAACCTTTACAATGCATGAGAAACACTTTTACATAAGGGTAAAATGAAGAAATCTAGGGGTTCCCTGAGTCATGTGTCCCAGTAGATCGATTCCAAGACCCTCGCATACCTACCCATGAAATAAATGGCCTGAAAGAGATAGTCAGCAAATCCATAAGAGCAAGGACTATCTTGAAATGGAGACTAAAAGGACAAGCCATGACAAACCACGGAGAATCTAGAGAAACCACCTAGATTAAGAAATTAAAAAAAATTAAAAAATAAAACACTTTACATAGATCTTCTAAGCATGGTCCAATAGAATACATGACATAAAATGGTCACACCTTTCGTTGGTCATGATGTAATAGTACAAGTCATCATCATGGCACATCTAATCATGGTACTTTGAGCTTTGACATCATCAAGATAGGCACAAGATCTACTCATATGTTGGGACATATTTGACGAAGAAAATGAGGTACAACTAAAGTGAAATTGAGGGGTAACAGTAGACTTTCGAACAATCTAGAATGGACGCATATGCATCACACAGCTTTGCACATTCTACAACATTGATGCAAACTAATGGAATATTAGATACATTCCTGATAAGCTAGATTATCATTCCTCCAAATTTATTTATAAAGATAAGAAGCTTCTAAAAAAAATTCTTCATTCTACAATATGCCTACTGAGATTGCGTCCACTTAACAGACAAGAACATATGTAGTGAAATATGATATAGATATGGACTACAAAGGAAGAATACACAGAAGGCTAAGTAGCTTTGCAATAGCAACCATAATTCAATGCATAATCTCTTCAAGTTCAAAGAAGCGTTACCTTGTGATTTCATATTAGTATATACAATTGGAAACTCTCCATGAATCACCTACCTATTAATCATAGGTCTATCAAATATCAATACATTATCAGAACAGCAATGACAGCAAACTTGAGGGTTCCTACAACAAACCATACATGAAACGGATAACATATAACATCCATATCAAAATAACAAAATATTTATTAATATAAATAATACGATATGGTATGATTTACAAGAGCTCTAATCACTGTGTAAATACTCATCAACTGGTCACAAGGGTCATGGGTTATGTTCCTTGGGCCATTGTTACCCCTCAATTTGCAAGAGACCTACACTAGTGACATTTTTCACAATGCTTTTGATTTATAACACAAACGCAGGTTTACAGGTTGATGGAGCTTTAGATGGCCTAAGGGTTTCAGTTCACTTGATGTTTTTGATGCCCTTGTTGATAGTTAATGACTTGATGTTTTTTTGCTTGATATACTTGCTTATCATAAAGAAAGCATTACACTTGGTCATGTGATGTTCTAGCCTTCATTTTTTCCAAATGATTAATCAAATATATGACTCCCTAGATCGAACACCCTAACACTTTTCGACTAAGTTGGCATGGTGTCGACATCTTCATTTGCTTAGCATTTTTTCCAAATGATTAATCAAATATATGACTCCCTAGATCGAACACCCTAACACTTTTCGACTAAGTTGGCATGGTGTCGACATCTTCATTTGCTTAGCATCATAGTGGTATAGAGCGCTTAGCATGTCTTCCTTGCTTTCACTTGGTTTCATATTTTTGGGTGATTCAACATGATTGGAGCCTTGGTGTGAGAGCACCCTTCTTGGTATGGAGACACTTGACAATTGTGTGGCAATTTGGCATCATGGACCAACACTTTGGATGGAGCACTCACCTTATACACATCTGGAGGTGGTTCTCACCCTCCCAGTGGCTATTTTTACCTATATTTAGACAAGAAAAGGTCTATTGTTGGAGAATCCTAGCCTAGGTGGCTTGGTTCCATGCACATAATAGTTTATCATGACATGGAATACAGTTTTATGATGAGAGCTCACTCTTGGCACACATCTTGAGCTCTCCCTATGTTTGAGGAGTTGTTATAACTAGTTGGCTATTGTTTGCACACATTACCATGCATCATTGATGCGGCATATTGTCGGACAGATACATGTGCCACTTGGAGGTCTCACACTTGCCTTCTTTGGAGTTTGGTTTGGTTCAAACCCTCATTATGAAGGACATCCACCTTTCGTGGACCCTATTGCACAAATATCTATACTATGGTTTAAGATGTCCACCTTGGGAGATGCCACATCTCTTGAGGATCTTTTTAATGGTCTCATGAACTACTTGGAGGAGGATAACCACTTGAGGATGTTACCTACACACATTTTATGGAGGATGTCTCACCTTGGAGAGCTACATGTTTACGTTTTGAGGAGCTACACATGTCATTAGAGAGGTTTGATGCACAAATGTGGAGGCATAGTCTTATTTTATTGGTTGGTGACAGTCTACCCCCTTTCCGCACAGAGGTAATTCAGCATTGATGACATTCCACATGTTGTCTTCATTATTCATAGATTCTATGCCTCATTTCACGGGTCCACTTGCTTGGCTCTTGATTTGACAAGGACATCCATCACTTGACGCCACATTGCACGTGTGTCTATGGTTTTACAAGGAAGTTTCCCATTAGAGGAGATCTAGGAGGTTCCAACCCCTAAATCTAGGGTGTCGTTGCATATTTTGAGGGCATAACAACTTCTATTGCAATTACTTTTTGACAAAGTGCCCAGATTTCCACCAGATAAATGACATTAGATGAACAGTGCCTATGACATTTCAAAATTATGGCGATGATAGAAATTCCATCAAATATTGACCAAAGTTATGGTAGTTACAAATCTTCCACATTAAAATTCTTGTTGTATTTTCACTAACTTTTTCACGAACACCCCTGGCTTCGTTGCTTGAGCGTTTTGGTTATTTCAGAAGAGAGAAATTTATGTATACACATGGTGGAGGACAGCTTGCACATGGAGCAAAGATTTACGTGTTTTGGGACTATCTTTGATGTAGAAATCCAGCTTGGAAGGATACACATGGCATAGCCACCTCAATATTTTATTCCAATTTGACTACTATCATTAGTTGGCTATGTGAGGGAAGATTATTTAATTGTTTTCCTTGGAGATGATGACGTAACTAGATAACTCCGAGGATATTTTATTATTTCATCTTGCAGAAGAAAGTGGATCTCAACAACTCATTGCCACTTTCAGTAAGGAAGTTGTTGAGAAGGTTATTTTATTGTTATTCCTTGGACAACTAATGGATCTATGAAAGCAATTATTATTTTATTTTAAATGGAGAAAGAGCCCAACTCTATTTAAAAAGTAGTTATCTCCATTGTTGAATTTAAAGCAGCTGCAAGAGCCATTCTCCGGGAGGATGGCTAAGACCCTAGTCGAGTTCTAGGGCCCCCAGTGCACTCCTGGGGTACTTGGTCTGGGACCAA
>CBVK0102051505.1:0-15055 GCA_900067695.1 Picea abies
AGCTTGAAAGTAGGGTTGCAAGGGATACGGAGGAGAAGTGAGTGCCCGACGATCAAATTAGATGTCTTTTTATAATTTTTTTTTTAATATAAACAAGTGCGAAAGTGACGGGGATGGGGAAGAGCAAGTAAGGAATGACCAAGTATGAAAAGTAGTTGGACAGGTTTTAAAATAGGGTTACAGGGGATTCTCAGGAGAGGTGAGGACTTGACAGTCAAATTGTATATCTCAGAATTTTTGACTGCAAAAGGCATAAAAGGAAGAGTGCATGATGGGGCAGTCTAGCGGTCGATTTGTATATTTTCGGAATTCCGGGTGCTGTTTGCAAGTCATGGAACAATGGAAGGGAAATATTGAGCCTGCCTATCGGAGAACCCACAATTGAAAAAGTGGCTAAGTATGGAATAGGGAAACGGTCGGTCGGACTCGTTTTTGCTAATATATTGAAATTTGTAATAGATATCCCATTACCTGGAAAGATTTTTTTTTCATGTATATCACGGATTTCCAGGTGCTGTTTGCAGGTCACGGAACAATGCAAGGGAAATCTTGAACCTTCCTATCTGGGAACCTGCAAGTGAAAAAGTCAGTAAGTATGGAATAGGGAAATGGTCGGTGGAATTCATTTTCACTAATATATTGATATTTGTAATAGATATCCCATTGCCTGGCAGAATGTTTTCTGCATGTTTCTACACAAGTTGTGTAGGGACAGTTATTATGACGGTCTCCTCGAGGCACGGTGAGCTGTCATCATTAAACCTTAGTTATTGCATACTTGGAAAGAAGTGCGAAGGTGGCAGGCACAAGAAACAATGATTAGGAATTGGATATTTCGTGAACCTACCAACCCGACGATCTGCGAAAGAGATTTGCCGAAATGGAGAAGTATGGAAAGTGGACAAACGAGCTTCAAAATGGGGTGATAATAGTTCCACAGGAGACGTGAGGACCCGACGGTCAAATTGTAGGTCTCATAAATTTTGAGTGCAAATTGTGTAACATGGAGGAGGGTATGATGTGAGAGTTCGGTTGTAAATTTGTATATCACAAAAGTCAGGGTGTTGTTTGCAGGTCATGGAACAATGGAAGTGCAATCTAGAACTCGGCTGCCCAGAAATTTGTGATCAAAAAAGTGGCTAGGTATGGAATGGGGAAGCAGTTGGTCGGAGTTGCGATATAAAATCATGAGTGCAAATGTGAACCCATGAGTCCGCCAACCTGTGCAACTAGACATTTTTGAAAAAATGACTAAGTAATGAGAAAGAGAAAGTAGAGGGGAAAGAGAAACAAGATTTTGATTAAGTATAGAAGAGGGAAAATAAGGGCTAATATATTCAAATCTGTAATAGATATCCCATTTCCTGGAAATATTTTTTTTGCATGTTTCAGGAGAAGTTGTATACTTATTGCATATACTTGGAAAGAAGTGTGAAGGTGGCGGGCACAGGAACATCGACTAGGAATTGGAAATTTCCTGAACCTGCCAACCCGACGATCCACGAAAGAGATTCCAAGAAATAACCAAGTGTGGAAAGTGGTCGGACGAGCTTCAAAATAGGGTGATAAGGGTTCCCGAGGAGACGTGAGGCCCCGACGGTCAAATTGTATGTATTAGAAATTTTGAGTGCAAAATGTGGAACACAGAAGAGGGGATGATGTGGGAGTCTGTAAGTCAATTTGTATATTGCGGAAGTCGGGGTGCTGTTTGCAGGTCAAGGAACATTGGAAGTGCAGTCCGCCTATCCGGGAACCCGCAAGCGAAAAAATCGGTAAGTATGGAATAGAGAAACGGTCAGTGGGACTCGTTTCGCTAATATATTGATATTTGTAATAGATATCCCATTACCTGGCATGATATTTTCTGCATGTTTCTGGACAAGTTGTGCAGGGACAATTAGTATGACTGTCTCTTGGAGGCATGGTGAGCTGTTAGCATTAAAACTCAGTTATTGCATACTTGGAAAGAAGTGTAAAGGTGGTGGGCACATGAAACAATGATTAGGAATTGGAGATTTCGTGAACCCGCCAACCCGACGTTTCACGAAAGAGATTTCAAGGAATGGCCAAGTATGGAAAGCAGATGCATGAGCTTCAAAATGGGGTGAAAATAGTTCCCTAGGAGATGTGAGGACCTAAAGGTCAAATTGCAGGTCTCATAACTTTTGAGTGCAAGCTATGTATCACGGAAGAGGGTATGATGTGGGAGTTCGGCAGTAAATTTGTATATTGTGGAAGTCCAGGTGCTGTTTGCAGGTCACAGAACAATGGAAGTGCAATCTAGAGCCTGCCTACCCAGGAATCTGCGATCTAAAAAGTTGCTAGGTATGGAATGGGAAGCGATCGGTCGGAGTCGCGATATAAAAGCATGAGTGCAAATGTGAACCCGTGAGTCTGCTAATCTGCACAGTTAGACATTTTCGGAAAAACGACTAAGTAACCAGAAAGAGAAAGTAGAGGGGAAAAAGAAACATGGATTTGGTTAAGTATAGAAGAGGGAAAAGAAGGGATAATATATTCAAATCTGTAACAGATATTCCATTTCCTGGAAAGATCTTTTCTGTATGTTTCTAGAGAAGTTGAATACTTATTGCATATACTTGGAAATAAATATGAAGGTGGCGGACACATGAAACAACGAGTAGGTATTGGAAATTTCCTGAACCTTCCAACCCGACGATCTGCGAAAGAGATTCCAAGAAATGGCCAAGTGTGGAAAGTGGTCGAACGAGCTTCAAAATAGGGTGACAAGGGTTCTTGAGGAGATGTGAGGGCTTGACGGTCAAATTGTATGTATCATAACATTTTAGTGAAAAATGTGTAACACGGAAGAGGGGATGATGTGGGAGTCCAAAAGTAATTTTTCAAATAGCAGAAGCCGGAGTGCAGTTTGCAGGTCATGGAACAATGGAAGTGAAATTTAGAGACGACCTGAGCGGGAAGCCATGATCTAAAAATTGGCTAGGTATGGAAAGGGAAAGCGCTCGTTCGGAATCATGATATACAAGCATGAATAAAAATGTGAACCCGTGAATCCACCAACCTGCGCAGGGAGACATTTTTGGAAAAAATGACTAAGTAACCAGAAAGAGAAACTACAGGGGAAAAAGAAAGGGGAATTTGGTTAAGTATAGAAGAGGGAAAAGAAGGGGATAAAAGAGTGTGAAAATAGAAAAATGGAGGGCAATTTTTGTAAGAGGGATTTGGTCTCAAACAAGCCCCATTGTTGCAAAACCATCATTTTCTAGTCCAATATTTTATCCACTTACTCGTTTTCTATTGTGCTTGTACCATTAAAAAGGGTGTGAGCAAATGCTTTGTTGAAGATTAGTTTTTATTGCAACTTGTGCGAGTAATTGTGTTCTTGATACATTCTTCCATGACTTTGACATATTAAATTAAGTATTAAACTTCTTCCATGATGGGTTGTTATAATTAAAGCTTAATAATTGCATGTGTAGAAACTATTAAAATTTTTCAGACCCCACCCAGTTTCAGTCTCGCTGATTTTTCAGCCAAAGTTAAATGCCGAAACTCTAGTTTCAACACTGTTTCAGCATATGTCACAACAGTGTTTCAGCACTGTATTAGCATATGTCTCATCACTGTTTCAGCATATGTCACAGCAGTGTTTCAACATATGTCTCAGCACTGTTTCAACATATGTCACAGCAGTGTTTTAGCACTGTTTTAGCATATGTCTCAGCACTGTTTCAGCATATGTCTTAGCACTATTTTAGCATATGAAAACTTAACAGAAAATAAACTTCAGAAATGAAACATGAGGATTCTGAACATCGTTTTCAACGCAGAAATAAAATATCAGCAGTATGCAAAACTCAGAAAATATAGACACAAAGATTTTCGGTCTAACTTCGACCCTAGAAAAACCTACAAGGGGAAAACCAGTGAGAGAGGCCTTTTTATTATTTATGAGCTTCTGAGAAATTTCTTTTACAGCATATTCATCTTCAGAAATTTACACAAACTTATCTGGACTTTCTTTCACAAAAATCCTTTTGAACAGTCCTGGAAAATGCTCCTTGATTTCTATCCCAGAAATCCGTACAATTGTACAGCTGTCCCAGCAATTAATGCTGTACGGACTGTCCCAAAATTTGTGCCAAAAATTTGCTAAGACTATACGGAAAACCCAACATGAACAGCTCCTTGTAAACCATGTTGTACGGTCCCTAAGATTCGTGCCAAACTATACAGATTGTATGAAAATACACTCAGAAATATATTATAGTAGTTACCTCAATTTCTGTGCCAACAAATGTTGTACGACAGCCTTGGAATGCATTCCAATACTCTCAAAAATTATAGCTATTGTCCTCCTCAATTTCTGTGCACATTAAATGCTGTACGACCTCCACAAATCCATACGGTACGGCCTGTTCTTCCTTGCTATCTGAAATTTGTACTTCTCTTTGCCTCGGGATGCGTGCTCTCCTTCAACAAATGCTGTCTCTTTTCTCAGCTTGACCTCTCTCTTGCTCTCCAGCATCTCACCAAAGATCTGACCTTGGCATCTCACCAAAGGTCCCTTCTCTTGGCATCTCACCAAGAGTTTCTTCTCCTGGCATCTCACCAAGAGTCTCTTGATCTTGGCATCTCACCAAAGATCTGACCTTGGCATCTCACCAAAGGTCCCTTCTCTTGCTCTCTCTTGTTCTCTCAACAAGAATGCTCGAACTCCCCAAGAATGGGTGCACCCTCTTGCCCTAATCAACCTCATGAGGGAAGGTGAGGGGTTTTCTAATCTAACGACTGAGATTAGATTAGATGGGTGGCTGAGATTTGGTGTCTCTTCACTCACCCTCACTTTAATCATAAAGTCACCTTTTAATTTGCATCTCACAAATTAAATGACTAGGACCCACATTAGGCACTTTCTCCCCCTTAGGCGCCTAGGGAAGAGAAACACTTGACTTGGTACTTTATTTTCATTAAAAATTTAACACTCCCTCATACCGAGGAAAGTGTTACTCAACACTCCAAGCTTGTCCCTGAAAAATACAAACTTGCCCCTGTTCAATGACTTCTTCAGTCTACACACATGAGACTCTCTCCCATGCACCTCAGGCTTCTTCCCAGAGAAAGTCTCCTCAGGAGTCATGCTCCCCATAGCCCTGTGAGGACTCTTGTTCTGCAGATAAGTTGCAGTGTAGCATGCCTCAACCCATAGAAATAGTGGCAGCCCCTGATCATGTAACAAGGCTCTTGCAGCCCCAACAATGGACCTATTCTTCCTCTCAACAACCCCATTCTGCTGTGGGTTGTAAGGAACAATCAACTCCCTCTTGATACCCTCTCTTGCACATAAATCCATAACCTCCTTGGAGGTATAATCACCCCCATTGTCCAATCTCAGGACTCTGATTTTCTTCCCTGTCTGGTTCTCCACAAGAGCTTTGAACTCTTGGAACCGACTGAAGACCTGTCCTTTGGTCTTCCTGAAGAAAATCCAAGACTTCTGAGAGAAGTCATCAATGAATACAACATAGTATATGGATCCATTCAACGATGCTGAAGACATCGGTCCACATATATCTGAATGTATAAGATCAAGTATCCCTACTGCTCTACTATCACTACTTGGAAAAGCAGTTTTGGTGTACTTTCCCAAGATACACCCCTTGCACAACTCATGGTGCTCTGAACTGAAATCTAGAACTCCCGTCACCAACTCCCTCAAAAATCGCAAAGCCCCATGGTGAAAATGTGCCATCCTCCTGTGCCATATCTCACATAGGTCATTGCTGCTGCTGGTAGAATGAATCAATGCTCGCACTGGCTGGAACAAGAACTTGTACAACCTCTCATGTCTAGTACCGATCACTTTGGCCGAAGTGATGCTAGACCCTCTGGGGAAAAGAAGCACTTGCCCATAACAGAACAAGACCTCATAGCCCTTCTCCTCAATAGTAGAAACTGACACTAAGTTCTTCTTCAAGTCCGAAACATAAAGAACCTCTGTCAAAGTCATGGGAGACAAAGACTCCCTCCGAAATGATACGGTCCCACAACCAGCCACCTTGACCTCCCGGTCATTTCCAAGCACTACCTCTGCATCTCCACACCGAGTAAGATCTATCAAGTGCTCATGAACTATTGTCATATGGCGAGAGGCACCACTGTCAATATACCAAGTATCGAGAGTAGTGGTCCTCGAGGATAGACACGCAATCAAGGAAAATTCCTTGTCAAACTTGGTGGAAAACTCTTCCACCGCTGCTGAAGCTGTTGTCAAACAAAGCACTTGACTTTGCTCGTGTCTTTCTTCCCTTCACCCTTGGGCTTCTGTCCTCCCTTTGGACCCTTTCTGAACTTTTCACAAATTCAAAAAATCTACCCTGTGAAGTGACTACTGTCCATACTTTCTGTCTACTGAAATTTCTGCCTCTCTTCAACTAAGCTCTGATACCATGTTGAAATTTTTCAGACCCCACCCAGTTTCAGACTCACTGATTTTTCAGCCAAAGTTAAACACCGAAACTCCAGTTTCAGCACTGTTTCAGCATACGTCACAACAGTGTTTCAACACTGTTTTAGCATATATCTCAGCACTGTTTCAGCATATGTCATAACAGTGTTTCAGCATATGTCTCAGCACTATTTCAACATATGTCACAGCAGTGTTTTAGCATATGTCTCAGCACTGTTTTAGCATATGTCACAGCAGTGTTTCAACACTGTTTTAGCATATGTCTCAGCACTGTTTCAACATATGTCTCAGCACTGTTTCAGCATATGTCTCAGCACTGTTTCAGCATATGTCTCAGCACTATTTCAGCATATGAAAAATTAATAGAAAATAAACTTCAGAACTGAAACATGAGGATTCTAAACATTGTTTTCAACGCATAAATAAAATATCAGCAGTATGCAAAACTCATAAAATATAGACACAAAGATTTTCGGTCTAACTTCGACCCTGGAGAAACCCACAAGGGGAAAACCAGTGAGAGAGGGCTTTTTATTATTTATGAGCTTTTGAGAAATTTCTTTTACAACATATTCATCTTCATAAATTTACACAAACTTATCTGGACTTTCTTTCACAAAAATCCTTTTGAACAGTCCTGGAAAATGCTCCTCGATTTCTGTCCCAGAAATCTGTACAACTGTACGGCTGTCCCAACAATTAATGCTGTACGGACTGTCCCAAAATTTGTGCCAAAACTTTGCTAAGACTATACGGAAAACCCAACATGAACAACTCCTTGTAAACTGTGTTGTACGGTCCCCAAGATTCATGCCAAACTATACGGACTGTATGAAAATACACTCAGAAATATATTACAACAGTTACCTCAATTTTTGTGCCAACAAATGTTGTACGACAGCCTTGGAATGCATGCCAATACTCTCAGAAATTGCAGCTATTGTCCTCCTCAATTTCTGTGCACATTAAATGCTGTACGGCCTACACAAATCCATACGGTACGACCTGTTCTTCCTTGCTGTCTGAAATCCGTACTTCTCTTTGCCTTGGGATGCATGCTCTCCTTCAGCAAATGTTGTCTCTTTTCTTAGCTCGACCTCTCTCTTTCTCTCTGGAATCTCACCAAAGATCTGACCTTGGCATCTCACCAAAGGTCCCTTCTCTTGGCATCTCACCAAGAGTTTCTTCTCCTGGCATCTCACCAAGAGTCTCTTGATCTTGGCATCTCACCAAAGATCCGACCTTGGCATCTCACCAAAGGTCCCTTCTCTTGCTCTCTCTTGTTATCTCAACAAGAATGCTCGAACTCCCCAAGAATGGGTGCGCCCTCTTGCCCTAATCAACCTCATGAGGGAAGGTGAGGGGATTTCTAATCTAACGACTGAGATTAGATTAGATGGGTGGCTGAGATTTGGTGTCTCTTCACTCACCCTCACTTTAATCATAAAGTCACCTTTTAATTTGCATCTCACAAATTAAATGACTAGGACCCACATTAGGCACTTTCTCCCACTTAGGCACCTAGGGAAGAGAAACACTTGCCTTGGTACTTTATTTTCATTAAAAATTTAACAGAAACAACAATGACAATCTTGAATTTTAATATTGTAGTTGATTTCATAGTCTCATTTGACTATAACTACTATAGATCAGTTTGTTTTTGTTTTTTTAATTCGCGAACAAGAAATTTGGTAATTTCATTAATAAAGTAAAAAGTGCTCAAATAGAGGCAAGGGGATGAACAACTAATAAAATGTTCCCTTTTGGGGTAAAGGAATCAAGGAAGTGAAAGGGATATAAGAAATCGTTTTCTTAGCAAGGTTGAGATGAAAACAAAATTTCTAGGGTGGGGCCCCGACTGCTGCATTGTGATTTAGTCTTGCTATGTTCTATCTGTATTATGAATAGAATTGAATATTGGTTTGAAACTGTCTGAAATTCATTTTTGTTTCCATAGAAGCCTGATGGGATCAACACAATGCATTATCATATAATTGTTAAATGCTCCATATTAAATCAAATTACTTGAGCCAATACAATATTCAAGAACTATGAGACTATCAAATTATGCTAATGAGGAGAGGTGTTAAATTCAACAAAGAAGCAACAACCAAGATTCGAAGGAATTTTTTTTAATGGTAAATCCATAAAAAAAAAAAACTGGGCAGTGTATATCTATCCATAGAAACTGAACTGATTTCTTTGCATCAAAACATTGAACATATTTTTCATAAACACAGGTATAGGATCTACAAACAAAAAAGAAACATGCATACAATTATGTGTTGTTCCTCTTGTGGGACAACATGCAAGATCCATCGAGATGCTCTTCAACATGCATACAAAACTCATTACCATGCTTTTTTAAGGAATTCCTTGCAATCTTCTCCTCGGAAGGTCAATGTTCACTGCCGCAATATCAATATCTTGTGGAAGACCTAAAGCAACAAAGAAACAAGAGAGTGGTTCTGTAGTGGAATAATTCCTTTGCTTGAAGTAGGTGAACAACACTCCTGCTCCTGATGTTGGTGACCTAAAGACATTGCAAGGCACCAATAAATTGTACAAATAACATGGAAAAGGCCCTGACAAGAAGAGTTTCCAATCCGCGGCCGCCATTGCGAAGAGAATGACATTCTGCAGCATCGCTCCAATGGAGCACCCCAACAAGAGAGAAACCCAGGATTTTTCAAATGCAAGAGGATATAAGAACCCATCCTTGCAGTAAAATTGATAGTTCTGACAAGCTTCCTGTGAGGAAGAAGACGAAAAACGTTGCAGGGAAAGCAGAAGAGCCCGAAACTGAAAGTTAGTACACACCAAGAGACCACCTCCTCACAGTCAAAGACTTCAAGGACATAGGTTGCATGGGAAATTCCAGAGGCCCAAATTAGTCCATTCTAGGCCGAAGGAGATGAGTAGTAGGAATATGCCTTACACTAGTGAGAGTTCTGGTCCTCATACCCTAAGATGTTAATTGTATATCCAGAGAACAAGAGAGTGGTCCCACAATTGAATAATTATTTGGCTTGAAATATATCTCTGGGAGCATCAAGAGACCATTTCCTTACAATGAAACACTTCTACCCAGAACGAACTAATTTGGACCTATGCAATTCCTACTCTCGAGCTGCAAAGAAACTATTGTGTTCAACATCGATATCTTTTTTGAAACCCCTTCTTTTGGTCTTGTTAGGGTCGCCATTGCCGAGTCGAGAAGTGCCCCCCGTTATGGTTGATTTCAATTTGGGTGCAGGAGTGGGAACAACATCTACATTTCCATCATCCATTGTTGTATCATCGTCCATCAAATCATCTTCTTCTGGCTCGAAATCGACCGCACCAACCTCTGCGCTAGCCATCAATGCAGGCAGGCAGGCTGTCTGAGTAGGAGGGGTTGCCTTGGAATTCTTTGGCTTGAAATATATCTCTCGGTGCACCAAGGGACCATCTCTTTTTTTTCTCCTGGGCATAGGGAGATGAGTAGTAAGAATATGCCCTGGAGTACTGGAACTTCTAGTCATCATGCCTGAAGGTGTTTACTGTATCTGGATAGAACTATTGTCGAACTACTACCATAAGTTAATGAGAATTTCCATTTTCTCCAGATGATGTTTGAAATGAAAATTTAGAAGGGATAATATAACCCTCCGCAAATCTTGGTTTAATGTGTATCAATGGAAGATCTCCTCGAGCCTTTCACTGATCAATGACAATCTCCATGGTTCCTGCATAATGAGCTGTTACCATTAAAGCTTACTAATTGCATATTTAGAAAAAGTGTGAAGGTGGTGGTGGCGGTGACGACGAAGAGCGATTAAGGATTAGAGATTTCATAAAGGCACCAAACGGACGACGCACAAAAGAGATTGCATGATTCTTGAAATGAACACTTGGAAAGGATAACACAACCCTCCACAAATCTTGGTTTAATTCGTATCAATGACAAATATTTTCCATCCTTTGAACATTAATGAAAATATTAATGGTTCCTGCACGATGAGCTATTAACATTAAATCTTAATAATTGCATATCTAGAAAGAAGTGCGAAGGTGGCTGGGATGGCAAAGAGCGATTAAAAATTTCACATTTCGTCGATCCGCCAACCCGCAAAAGAGATTCCAAGAAATGGCCAAGTATGGAAAGCGGCCGACTGGGCTTCAAAATAGGGTCACAAGTTATACTCATGAGAAGTGAGGGGCTGATGGTCAAATTTTATGTCTCCAAACTTTTGACTGCAAAATGTGTAACACGGAACAGGGCACAATGACGAATTTCGGCGGCCAATTTGTATATCACGGAATTTCAGGTGCTCTTTGTAGGTAGCAGAACAATGGAAGTGCAGTGTTGAGAAATCCTGGCTAGGAACTAATGATGGTAATAGTGGCCAAGTATGCAATGGGTAAGTGGTTGGTTGGACTCGTGATATAAAAGCAAGGGACAAACTCAGAACAAGGAATATTGATGGGCTTGAAAACAATGCCACAAGTTCTACTCAGGAGATGTGAGGGCCCGATGGTCAAATTGTATGTATCCCAACTTTTGATTGCAAAATGTGTAACACGGAACATGGGACAATGATGAAATTCGACGTTCAATTTGTATATTGCAGAACTTCGAGTGTTGTATATAAAAGCATGAGACATTTGGAAAAATGACACATTCAAAAAAATGACTAAGTAACTAGAAAGGGAAAGTAAACAAGACAAATAAAGGGGAATTTGGTTGCCAATTTGTAGATCGAGGAAGTCCGGGTGTTGTTTGCAGGCGCTGGAACAATGGAAACGCAATGTTGAGCCCACCTACCTGGGAACTCGCAATCCAAAATTTTTGCTGAATATGAAACGGGGAAGCGGTTGGTCAGACTCGTGATATAAAAGTATTAATGCTAATACGAAGACGTGAATCTGCCAACCCCCGCAGCTAGACATTTTTTCTAAAATGACTAAGTAACCAAAAATGGAAAGCATAGGTAAAAAAGAAAGTGGATGCCAATTTTCGGAAGTGGGAATTGGTGTAAGAAATACCCATTGATGGTCTTAACAGTAACTATGAAGTGCATTAAATATGTGAACATGCTCTTCAATCAAGGAATAGATAAAGCGAGCCATGCTTATAGTTTCCAGGATGTGTTTGTATAAGAGAAGCATCGAAAAGCCACAAGAAAATTAGCTTTGGGATGTTTAAGTAAAATTACTGTACTCTCAACTTCACTGTAAGTATAATAATGACGAATTTGAATTTTAATGTTCTGTGGTTGATATGATAGTTCCATTGGACTTCACATAGTATATATCATTTTATTTCAAAATATTCCTGGAGATGAATTTTGATAAGTTCGTTGATCAAGGAAAAGTGCTAAAATGAGCCACATACTACATTTTTGTCAGAGAGATTATATTTAAAGGCAAAGCATGTCCTGTATATTCTTTAAGATCATAAAAAAGCCGCCAAGATCCTGAATGTATGATTAAATTTCCAGAACGAAGCATATAACCAAGATCCAAGTAAACACCAAATGTATTGAAAGTCGAGGCACAAGACAATGAATGAACACAGAAGGAGCCAAGTGAGATCCCACAAGGGTCCATAGAGCAGTACACATCGACCAATGCATCAAACAATTTGATATATAAAATAAAACTCACGTGGCATTGGTTTTCTCTTACATATGGTATATGTTCCCATGAGAAAATAACAGGGGCCATGAGATATGAACAAAAGTCTGCCAAACACAAGACAACACAAAACCAGCAGAGCTTCGCCATCATATCCCAGCTATAACCAAACCCCCAAATGGGGAACAAGAAACTTGTCTATTACTATTTTACCATGAAGCAATATCACTATGGACATTTGCTTATGATAGTGCCATGTTCTATCACTACTAGTTTTAACGATGTCAAATTTCCAATATTATTGGAAATGCCTGATGGTTCTACCCAGAGGAGAAAGCCATTTTGACGATTCAAAGGATGGGCCTGAGTAATTCACAGTTGGATACTTTGTATGGGGTTTGTCCCCATGCTTCCCATTTCTTGATTGAACAATCCTATGTGCTTATACATCAACAATAAATGCACCTACCTGTATGAATTCCAATGCCTGAACTCCCCAATCTTTATAGCGAGTTCTGAATATCTCAAGCCCATGCTTCAATCCATGTTGAGCCCTTTTTTTCAATTATGGCATCGAGAAAATGCAGATATCATACCATAAATGTATAGCTGGAGATCATCTTCTTTTTTATCTGGGTACCCAAAAAATGCATAAATCCTGCCATGGCTATATAGTTGGAAAACATTTTTCCAATTTGGGCACCCAAAAAGGTGCAGACTCCTCCAACAAATATACAACTAGCCACCATTTTTTTTTCATTTGGACACCCCAACAAATATGGAAAATTCTCACTGGGAGATGCAAAAAAACATCAAAACAACAACAACAATTTAATTTGTAGTGAGATTCTCCTTGTTTTTTCAAGTGCACAAAAAGAGACAAAATCTCCAGAAAGAAAATTTTACAGCCATAGATCTAAACTCCGAAGAACTGGAGTCCGACGAAAATTCATTTGGACATTGAGGCAAAATTACAGACACACATGAGATTTTTTCATTTCCTGCCAAAGCTTGATATGATTTTTTATTTTTTCCAGCTGATATGCAGTATTGCATTGTCCTCATTTAAGGGAAATTTGCTATGTATCCGAAATTTTCGCAACATGTAGACACTGTTTGCCTTTTTCTATAGGTATACTTCATATGAAAATTTTGCTAACCCAGGAAGCACATATTGTAACCGAGGCTGTCTAATTGTACAATGTACGATTGTGTTTCCCACGGTTCAGATGGCAACATTGAGGTAATGTCTATATATGTAAGGGCATTTTTTACTTCATCGTAGATAATCAATTGTATCATAATTTATGAAAGCAGAAGCAGAAGCAGAAGAATTGCATTTTCCACATATAGGATCAAAGGGGGTCTAGTACGCATTTGTTGCAACCAAAACACCCTCAACCTGGGCACATGAGCATAGCAGTTAATATATTGAACAATATAATATACAACTGCACAAAAAAAAAAAAAAAAAAAAAAAAANNAAAAAAAAAAAAAAAAAAAAAAAACTGTAGAAAATTGGTGAAGGCAATTTGTATGAGCAAAGTGGGGATGAAACTGTAGATGTATACGCACAACATTTGTAGAGCTAGTTAGTTTCTTTTGATGCTGTACTATGTCTGTTCACAATTTTGTTACAAATTTTGCTTGGGTTGCACGAAAGATCCTTTCTTTAACATCTCTTTTCTTTGTTATATTTTTGAAGAGCATAAGTGGAAATTTCCCTTTATGCAATTGTTGTTCCATTGAGGAAAATAAATTTGAATAGGTGTCGAACAATTGCAACTGCAACATGGAATAGTGCAATAGTTGTGTAACATAACTGAGATACATGGACATGTGAAAGTAAAGGACAAAAATGGATATGGAAAATGGTACCATTGCCTTGTCGTTGTCAGACTCTCCATATTTTATATGGAGAATGTGTTGCGACCCAAGTTTTCTCGTGAGTGTGACAACTGCACCAATGGTTTTGATTGGGTAAGTGTCATTGCTCTGTGCAAGTTGGAAGATAGTTTTGTTGAGGATGAAACAATATTCTGAACAAATAGTAGGATTTTTGCACAATTCTTGTTTCGTTGAGCGATATAACCGGATCACAATCACCACGGTCATATACTATTTTGGGCAATATATTAAAATTTTGTAATGGATATCCCATTACCTGGAAATATCTTTTCTACATGTTTCTGGACAAGTTGTGTGGGAATAGTCAGTGTGACTGTCATCAAGGCTTCATTGTCTGTCATGTCAGCATGCATAATGGATCTAGTTTTTTTTTCCTTGTCCAAGTAGGTGCTATAGATGACCATTATGTCCCCGATGAACACTTGCCTAGTTCGATAACTGTTCAAGCCCTCTATTGAAAGTATTTTGGGTTTTATAAGTTTAGACCTCGTGACATTTTTTGAACAAGAAAAGTAATGTGAATGGTAGTCTGCATTATTTTTTTGTTTTATTTTTTCCAGGCATAAATGTACAAGTAGACGCACAACTTGGATGAAGTATGGAGCCAGAGTTTTGCAACTAGACCTCTTAGTCTATGAAACTTGTGCTATGTTCAACATCTCATTTGCGCTCGTTGATACTTCTTGTGAACTGAAAAGTATGTGTTGCAAATGACATCAACATATTTACCATGGCATAGATGAATAAATAGCTAAGGATATTTGTTTGGTAAACATACGAGGAACACAATGTATGAATCTTTACCTTTGGCCTTGTTGGACTGTTGATGTTTGCGATGATTGAATACTCATGACCATGTCACTAGTCCAAATTTTTCTGATGCAAACATGTGTAGATGAATATCAGAAGGACTAAATAAGCATATGCATTTTATATTGTCCATAATTGTTTTGAATGTCACATACAAGGTCGAAGGAGATGGAATACAAAATAAGGTGTCAAGGGATACTCAGGAAACATGAGGACCTGACAGTCAAATTGTATGCCTCATATTTTTTGACTGCAAAAATGTGTAAC
>CBVK0102051506.1:0-13375 GCA_900067695.1 Picea abies
TATCGCAGAACCTCTAAAGCTAGAGGCGTGATCTTGAACCTACCAGCCCGGGAACCCGCGATCGAAAAAGTGGCTAAGTATGGAATGAGGAAACCGTCGGTCAGAGTCATGATATAGAAGCATGAGTATAAATGTGAACCCGTGAGTCTGCCAACCCATGCATCTAGACATTTTCAGAAAGATGACTAAGCAAAGCAACCAGAAAGCGAAAGTAGACGAGAAAAAACGTAGGGGAATTTGATTAAGTGTAAAAGAGGCAAAACAAAGGGATAATAGAAAGTGGGAAAATTAGAAATGGGGAGGGCAATGTTTGGAAGTGGGAAGTCTCAACAAAGGACCATTGTTGCCAAATCATTGTTTTCTAGTCGAATATTATATGTACCCACCCATTTTGTGTGTTTGATTTACTAGCATAGTTGGTATACCTTTTCGAAGATTGTACTTCAGCCCCCTCTATTGTGGCATATGAGAATTCATCTTCCTGTCTAACCAATTTTTTTCTTTCAATGTAGCAATGCCGAACATACAATGGACATGAAGGTAATTTAGTATGCATAAAGACATGTAAAAGAAAGAAATGCAGTTCTATTTATTTCAATGTAGCAGCAAAGAGAATACAATTCACATGAGGATAAGTTACTATGTAGAAAGATAAGTAGTATCTACATACAGTAAAATAGGTGCAAAGTAGTAGAACGAGTAGAACAAATATACAAACAATAAATGAAATACTAAACACTGGAATATGAAATAAGAGTAGAAGCATGCACCTTTGTAACTCCTCCTTTACATTTGCAGCAAAGAGTCCATCATCTTCTCCTGCTACTCTGTTTGTTTAAATGTAGCAATGCAAAAATATACAATGGACATGAAGGAAGTTGGTATGCAAGAATAAATGTAAAAAAAAATAAATAGAGTTCGATTTATTTCAATGTAGCAGCACAAAAAATACAAAGGACACGAAGATAAGTTATTATGTAGGAAGATACACAATATCTACATACAATAACTTATGCGAACACATATACAGACAATAGATGAAATACAAAACAATGGAATATGAAATAAGAATACAAGCATGTACCTTTGTAGCTCCTCTTCCATACTTGCGGTAAAGACTCCTTCATTTTCTCCATCTATTCTATTTGTTTCAATGTGGGAACACACAAAATACAATGAACATGAATGGAAGATGGTATGCAGGGGAGAACGAGTAATATGTACATACAGTAAATGATAATCAAGGAATAGAATAAAATATAGGTAGAAACATGAACCTTGCTTTTCTTCATCCATGGTTGTAATTATATAAAGTTTTTCCTGCCCAAAATATATTACAAGCTAAAAAATATTAAGAAATTGCATGGCCATAGCTAAATGATTTTGGTTTTCTACAACAAAGTATCCGGATATGATTTGAGACATGGAAATATAATTTTGTAGTATCTTTGATGTGCATCTCATATTTCAAGTACTAGACAAATTGTATCGTGGTCACACCAGTCTGTGTATAGGATAAAGAGGTTGTATTGTGATATGGGGATACTTCACCATATATGGTTAATAAGTGAGTTTTGCACATGTTTTATCTTAACAAAAAGACAACAGACATTGTAATTGCACATGTAGTTGTCCAATTATATGTTATGTCACTATTTTGTATCATGTTAAAACTGAAGTATCCGAGAAAGATAATGGTTTCTTCCAAAGGCAAATGGTGTGATGCATTCGAGAACACATTCATTATGCTAGAAATGTTGCACGCCAAACAACATAGAAACTGAATACTGCAATTTGTAATCCACAGAACACCACTCTTGCTAGCACCATATCAGTATCCTTTTCCTATACAAGAACATTTTCCAAAGGCATGTAGGTATGGCCGAGAGCTAGGGAAAAAAAAATGGAGCAAAATTTAAGAGCAAGATAGGTGGGCATGGGACAAGCGTCAGATCTCGACTTCACCAGACAGGACAAATGACAAAACCGCATGTCCACTTGCGGGTGCAGGACCTGAACACCGCAAAGTGAAAAAAAAATAGCTCCAACTACCGATGCAGGACCCCAACCCTGCAAAGCCAAAGTAAACAAAAGAAAACAGAAAACAACAAACCAACAAAGAAGCACAAACATGCCCAACTGCAGCCCCAGGACCTCAAACTCATAAACTTGAGCCAAACAACAAGAAGAAATAACCGACGAACCAACGAACCAATGAACAAGGAACGACCACTAAACTAGTAAACAACATATGTATCTCCAATGATTACCAAACTGCAGCCCAATCACAGAAGAAACCCGAAACATATGAAGAGCATGCCAGTAGAAATAATCAAACATTATTACTTGCAAACCGCAAAAAGTGAATAGTAAAGAACAAATATAAATGAACTTATGGCATCAAAACTTACCCCGAAACGATGAATGACAGAAGCACAGGTCGAATTGTGGGTGAAACACCTAGACCCTGCAAAGTAACAAAAAACAACTCCAATTGTGCATGCGAGACCCCAATCCTGCAAAGTTGAACTAAATAAAAGCAAGCAATAAGCACCAACAGGTCCAACTGCAAGTGCAAGTCCTTAACCTTGCAAAGTTGAACCAAACAACAACAAGCAACAACCGACGAACCAATGAACAAGAAGCACCCACCGAACCAGTAAACAATGTATGCATCTTCAATGATGACCAAATTGCATTCCAATCATAGAAGAAGTATGAAACATACAAAGGCTATGCAATTGGCGGTGGACAACAATATTGTCCAAATTCACTTCAACATTGTATAGAAAAATTCGAGGAAAAATATACTCTGAGAAGCCTATTTAGGTAAACATTTAAGGCTTTCAGGTTGTTTAAGGGCCTCGCGGTATGCAAACATTTAAGATGTCAGACATGTTTAAGGACCTCGCGCTATGTTAACATTTAAGTTGTCAGGCCTATTCAAGCACCTCAAAAAAAGTGTCAATGCTCTAAACCTTCAGTATGTAAACATTTCAATACAAATGCAAATAGAAATAATATTAAAAACATTAAAAAACAACGTCGATGCTCAAAACTTTCGGTATGTAAACATTTCAGTAAAATGTAATAAAAATTAATACGCCATCAACAGGGACTAAAAAAGAGCGTCTAAGCTCAAAACTTTGGATATCTAAACATTTACAACATTGGGAACAATGAAGCTGGCAATAAGACCTCCAATATATTCTCCAATGAGACGATGGAATATAAGGTTTTTTTTATTATATAAAAAATAATTTTTTTACTTCTATAGTTTGAACAATACAGACGATGCAAAAATTTATAGTCAAATGACATATTAATACGAAGTCAACGAATTATCTATCACTATAGTCCCTCTACGCCTTCGACAAGGACCAATAATCCCAACTTCAAAACACATTAATAAATATAACACTAAAAAAAACACATACACATGTATACATGTATTCAATTTAAAACAAGTACATTCATCATCTCACAAATATAATGGTTGAATTCAAAGCATTTACATCTCGTGAAATACATGATGTTCACGAGTCTCCCAAAATATGGAAAACTATTTTAACTCACATTTGAAAAGGAGTATTTAGAAACAGATAATTAACCTTATTTAATTGCTATTTATTTTAATTAGGACTAATTGTTATCCAGACTTAGTTAGGATTATGGACTTGTTAATTGCATAGATGGTACTCACAGAATTAACAACTCGAATCACTATGTGTTGCTAATAAGAGGAATGTGGGAATGATCCCTCAAAATTTTATAGCACCTATTCACTTTCTCTAATGTCATTTTCCTTCCTTATGAAATCCAACAAAGGATAAGGCAAACAAAGGAGGTCTCTTGATCAAGTGTAGTTGCACATGCTACCCTTAAAAAAGCTTTTAAGTTATATGATTTTTATGGTTTTTAAACATTTTTCTATTATTTATTTATTTATTTCTAAATTAAGTGTTGAAGATGAAAAGAAACTAAAGAGAGATAAAAGGTTGTTTAAAAGCAATAACTAAACTAAAATGAATGAAAGATCAATAAAATAAATGTACAAGGTTGCTAAAATAATGTACAAGACTACTAGAGAAAAAATGCAAAAAATGAAAATACACCGAAGTAGGAGTTAAATAAATATTTTTCTTTTGAAATATATTATTTTTATGATTTTCTTCTACATAAAGAAAAAAAATAGAAAGCAAAGAACAAACAAGAACAAGATAGATTTGCTTGAATCAAATCTAGAACGAGTAGCAATCTTCTTGAATCTTCTTTTTGAAACGTTGAACCATGGAGATTCTGGTTCCTCAATCAGATCTTAAACAAAGTCTCAGATACCTTGAAATTAAATGGTTCCCCAATATGGTCACCAAAAATGTTGATGTTTAGATTGGTTAATATCCAAACAACAACCTCACGAGGATATATACCCCCTTGCATTTTTATAAAGGTGGTACTCCTCTGTCATAATTTGAAGGAGTATCTGCTCTTTATGTGCAACAAGTAACCTCTTAACAATAAACTATTGAAGAAAAACTTCAATATCGGAATAATGTATGCTCAACATCATTTATACAACCCTCTAAATCACATGCAAGTAGAGGATACATCCATATCTTCTCACAAGAAAAAGGATGAAGTGGTTTTGATCATTTCAAATAACTTTAAATGAGTTATGCATTCAAAACTGAAAAGAATTTGATAGACACACTCCAAAAATCTCACACTAAAAAATCCCAAGATTCGAGAAATCATCAAAGCTATACCCCAAAATAGTTCTCTGTGGAGTTTATTAAATGAAATATATGTCTCATTACAAAGCATTCAATAAACCAACTGACTAATGTTTCAGAAACAAAGCTTGTCAAACACAAGGATTAAATCTGAATGAATCAAATAGAAAATCCTGGATTACATTTGGCAGTCACCTATATGGCTATAAATACTCCATGATCTTATAGAGAATAAGTATAGGAAGAACAAAATAAAGACACTCAAAACTCAACCTTATGCTCAGTTCATAAATTCAAGCATAAGGCCTTGAGAAAATAGTGGAGAAGAAGAATCAAGAAAATTGGAGATCTTTGTTTGTTGATAAGAAGCTTGACTGCATGTTGATGGTTGGACCTTTATATCCTAATCTTCTGATTTCCCTCTAATCCTGTTTTTTATGGTCTCTTTTAAAATATGCTTACAATGCTTCTTGAAGTAGTTAGGGTTTTGGTCTTTCTAGGAACTTCCATACGTTTTTATTCTTGGAGTAACCACCTTAATTAATGCTTCATTTAAATCTCATTAATGAGTTTATGTCATCAAAATGCATGCCTTGAAGTGGGGCCCATTTCGTCTTTAATAAAAGTTTTTAAATAAACTTTTATTTACCAATTTTAAAACTGACTTCCTTTAAAAAAGAAGCCTGTGTTTTAAATTTTTAGAGCATGATAGTTGATCTTTCAGCCATGAAAAAAATTCTAGGAGAAATCTTCATCATCTCATCTTTCCAACGATTCTTCTTGAGTAAAATTTGGAGGTATGGATCTTAATTTATAGCCTCGGTAAGTCGAGGTTCCAAACAAATTTCTCAACAAGTCATGATATTTAACCGACTGATATTTTAATTTTTGGAAGAATTATAACCAAATTAATCCATTAATACCTATTCCATTGTCTTCCTCGTCGAATTATCTTTCCAACAAGATATAGTTTTCCCAAAAAAAACACCCGTATCTTGAGTGATAAGCTCTGGAAGATCACTGCTTAGCACTCGTCGATCTAGCTCGTGGATCAATCTTGACCTTTGATTTAATTTCACCCTTTTAAATCCCACATTAATTTTGGTGGTTGAAACATTGGTTTTTATAATGCAAATTCCTTCCTTAGTATTCATGTTAAGTAAGGGAACTTAAGGGAATCATGCCTTAGCTTAGCTCTTAGTGCCTTAGAAAAGTTTATATCCCGATAGTATTTTGGTTATCCAATCATTGCCCAATCATCTCCCAATCAACCTATGGATGTTTGACACATCATGTCCAATCACCATCTAGTCACCTGCCATGTGTCACTTGGATATATGCGTAGAAAACTTAGGACAAGAGAAATAATATTGAAATAATATGAGGAATTTGCGGGGTTACGTGAATGTGGAGGTAGGTAAGGTGGAAATTAATGGTAAAAGAGGTCGTGAAAATGTTTAAGTATAATACTATAGTATAGAGTATAAGAATGGTTCAGTCATGGTAAGAATATTAAGAAATCACCGCGCACTTGCGGTAAGAGTTAGTAAGAATGAGTTGTGAAAAATTGTAATTGTTGAGAGGAGAGGTAAGAGGCAGTAAAAAGAGTTGTAAATTTTCTAAGTGATGAGAGTTTATCGGACGGATGGAGGGGCATGGTACACAAAAGAATGATCACTGAACCGTTGATTTATGGAGGTAAGACTTGGGAAAAAGAGTTGTAAAAAATTCTAAGTATGGGTGCATAATGGGGGTTGTGGAACTCAAGGGTGCGTTGTGAGGGTCACAGAAATGAGGTATAGTTGTAAGAAATATCACCGACCCATGGTAAGTCATAAGAAATATGACTTAGTGCTGGAGATAGGTTATGTCAAATATGGAAAAGAAAAATGAAAAGAATTACGTGAAATATGGAAGGAAAATGAAAAAATAAATATAAGAAAGGAAATTAGAAAATGGGAAATGGGAAAGAAAGAAAAATGGAAATTGAAAAAAGAAAATGGAAATGGAAAATGAAATAATGGAAAAGAAATGGAAATGAAAGAAAATGAACGTAGAAATGGTTAAGCAAGGAAAGAGCATGGAGAGGAGAGTAAGGAATGAAAGGTAGAAAAATGACTAAGTTTGAGAAGTGAAGGGACTAGGAGAGTAATGAGAAAATGAGAAAATGGCTAAGTAAGAGATGAGAAAAGAAATGAAGGGATAAGAGAGGAAAAATGGATAAGTATGGATATGGATAAGAGATGGAAAGTTTTAAAATGACTAAGTATGAGAAGAAAGGAGAAAGGAGAGGGATAGAGGGGTACAAGACTTTTCATTCTTCGAAGTTCTTCTTCCAATCTCCCTGTGAGAATTATGGACAAAATTGTGAGTATATTGGGCATATAGTGTCGTATTTTGATTCTGTGAAATGTATGCCAAAGCTAAGATCGAGGGCTAAACCATGAGATTGTGAGAATGCACAAATTATTCATTCTGATATTTTTTTTTAAATTCAAAGAGCAGAATTTGAGGTGACCAAGTTTTCGATCAACAATAATATATGACATTAGGGAACAAAATGCACTTTTCAAAATAAAATGTTTATAGGGTGAACATCAAAATAAAATGTCTATAGGGGGAACATCAAAATATAAGATATGAACATGACAAACAAAGGAGGGTCCCATTACCTAAAAAAATTAATGCACTTTGAGCCTACATGGGTCATGAACCCTTCATGGTGTTGATGATTGTAGCTATGTGAGACATTCTACAGCTTACAGACATGAGAGATGTTGATCATTGCAACTATGTAAGATATTCTTCAGCTTACAAACCTGAGAGAAAGCCTATGAGAGGGGTGCGTGGTTCCTATCTGAGATAGAGCTGGAACGTAGAGATGACATCCTCCTTACAGAGAGTTGAGAAGAAATCTAGATGATTCTCCTGTGTAACATAGTGAGAAAGGTGATCTGCAGAGTTGGACATGCCTGTGGCTGAGCACAAGGTGAACATGTGAAATCCCAAAGTGTTCGGTGCATCGTCATGAGAACATAAATAAATATGATATATTAGCCTCCTTTGAGCATAAGAGTTGACGAGAAATTCCAGATGACTCTCATGTGTAATGCATTGGGAAAGAAGATCTGTTGAGTGGATGTCCATGTGGATGAGCACAAGTGAACGTGATCCTAGTGGCTGAGCACTAGTGAAGAAGTGGTTCTTTTGTGTAATGCAGTGAGCCAGAGATATGGAAATCCATATGGATGTGCCCCTAGTGGATGAGCACTAGTGGGTGTATAAGATCCCTTGCTATATTGTTCAAGAGTCAGACCTACTTGTAACCCTAATTGTAATGTAAAGGGCACATGTCGGCCCCACCTTAATGTGACTGGTAATTATTGAAAAAGATAATGAATCTGGTTAATATTAATTATATTATAAGCTAGTGAGGTCGGCCCTGTTGTGCCAATAGACACTTTTGTTGACAGGTTCAGTTTAGTATAAGTAAAGGTAAATTCCCCATTGAGGAATCATATCCTTCACATGAGTTTGGAAATTTCAGCAAGTACATCTTCTTGGGAAAAGTGCACATCTCTCTTGGGTGCTAGAATTCTAGGGTTTGAGAACCCTCTTATGTGCTAGGTCTTATTGGTGGTGAAGGTATTTCTCTTGAAGAATATAGAAAAGGATTTGGATGGGTTTTCTTCCCTTGTTGAGAAGGGTTTCCTTGGTTGTTTTATTTGAAATTACGACTTATGTATATTACAACTAATGTTGTGATTAAAAAAATTACGACTAACAAAAAAAACTAAATTGCATGACTAACGTTTTAAATCATTTTTGCTAGTCTTAAAAAATTCACTTTAAGTTTAATTTGATTGTAATGCACATTAATTACAACCAAAGCAAAGTAAGATGAAAAATTTATTAAAAAAATATAGATAATGTTTTCAAACTTTTAGTTGTTTATACTTATACATTTTTGGAATACACCCAATAAATATATATATATTTTTACAGAAACGGTTAATGGATAATATTAGGTACTTGGCCTAAATGCTAAAATTTGGGTTACAAAAAGTGGGGCTGAATCCCTGAGTGCCTCACCACCCAGAAAGATCATGGTGCTTATGCTTAGTTCACATCTTTTTTTAGTTGCAACTATGAGATCAATTTCAATGATTTTACCAAGCTTGTGGATACAAACGAATTGGTTTAATAATAAACAACAAAACATGACAGCTAGCTGATTTAAGGAATTGGATCCCATGTTTCTTCTCCGTCCCTAATCATGACCCCAACAGAAAGAAGCACTGCTTTATTGGCTTCTAGATACGTGTCCTTATTGTTGACTCTCAACACGTGAAAGAAATTCAAATTCTGAAATGAGTCTCCCAGGTCTTTTATTCTAGAGATCAACCTTGCAAGTCTTAAGTCCAACGGTGGAGAATTTATCACCATTGTGTTAATAATAACCTGAGAGTCCCCAAATACATTTGCCTCCTTGATGTTCAACCCTTTAAGGAACTTGAGGCCTTGGAAAAGAGCCAATGCCTCAACTTGAATGCTGGAAGAGAGGCCCAAGCCCCATGCAAAGTTGTGAATCCTGATGCCATCTGGTTTCATTATGACACCTCTTGCTCCAGCCCTTCCTGGATTTCCCTTTGCTACCCCATCAAAGAAAAGAGAATGTCTTGATTGGGTTGCAATCTGGCCTTGAAAATCCTTTTCTATTTCCCTAATTTGCCAATCCTTGGAGAGAGAGATAGTGCTTGCAACTTTTTGGAATTGAAGGTCGAGAGAAGAGACCTAGAGGATGTCTTGCTGGCTTAAGTTTGAATCATATTTTTTCTCTCTCAGACACTCTTTTAATTAGCATTTTATCCTAACTCCTACAAGCTTGGCATCTTGCTGATAATTTCTGAAAATGATTTTATTTTGTTCGAGCCAAATCTGCCAGCAAATTATTTTTGGGAGGGAAGACCAAGCAACTTTGATAGCCTTGTTTTTAGGGGAGGGACTAGGGTACCTATTCAGCCAATTTGCAAAAAATTCAGGGGTGGAGCTTGGAAGAGCGAAATTGGAGTACCAAATACCCAACAGCTCGAACTAGGTTTGCAATGTGAATTTTCATTCTAGCATCATATCAGTAACACTTTCCTCTTTTTCCTTGCACATGCTGCACCTTGAAGGACCGTGGAAACCTCTCTTTTGCAAGTTTTCATCAGTTAAGATTTTGCTGTGGCATAACAACCAACAAAAATGATCTATTTTGGGTAAAGAGGGATAGTGCCATATCCCTTTCCATGGCGCAGGGTTAGGAGCTACATGAGGACGCTCACACAGTTTGGCATAGCCTTGTGCCACGGTGTATCCATTGATCTGCGATCCCCAACCTCTTGAATCGATTTTTCGTGCTAGCGTTGGAGCCATACCATGTAACTTGGATAGTATAAGATCACAATCTTGCAGTTGCTCCGGGGGCATTTGGATGCGTTTCCAACCAGCCTAGATTGGGCCATGCCAACTGGAGATATCCCACAGAGAGAAAAGGCCAAAATCATTAATCCATCAGCGCAGCAACTGGAGAGAGCTGCAGTGCACCAATGGGTAATTGTTCATGAGTCTATCAGTCCACAGATTGATCCTTTTACCATTGCCAGGAATCCAAAATGCATGGGTTTTGATTAGAGGGCAGGCTTTGACACAAAGTTTTAGGAAAGGTGAGTTTAATTGAGGAAGAGGTTTATCCAAGCAGCGAGAACGCTTACCTTTGAAGTATTTTTTCCAAAGGGCCAATTGAGCCCAGCCTGGATTGGGAGCTATGATTTTCCATATTATTTTAGCTCCCATTGCTATATTCTGGTTACAAAGATTTTTGAAATTTAGACCCCCTTCCAACAGAGGTTTGGAGATGGATTCCCAATTAACTAGAGGAATATTTTTCTCATTTTGTTTGCCACCCTTCCAAAATAATTGGTGAATGATCTCCTCCGTTTTTCTGGGGATGCCAGTAGGAGCAAGGATGACAGAGAATTGGAATAAGGGGAGACTGTTGAGCACAGATTTGATGAGAAAAGTATTGCCAACAATGTTGAGCCAGGAGAACCCCCAAGCCTAAAGCTTATTCTTAAATTTCTCTCACTGAGGAAGCCAATCTTTGCTATATGCTCTTTTGAGGAAAATAGGAAGACCCAGATACTTGAAGGAAGTCTAAGAAGAGGAGGCAGTGAAACCAAAGCATCTAGAAATGGAGTTAAGCAAGCTGGGTGAAGTTTTCCAACAATAAATGTGGCATTTCCCATTATTTAGTATGCTGCCCGAATCCTTACAAAACTCATCTAGAACTCCTTTAAATCTATAATCCATAGGCATAGTGGCAACCCCCAATAGCAGGGTGTCTTCAACGAAGAGGGCATAATTGATGTTTTTAATTCCTCTTGCTATGCAGAGCCCAGTGATCTCTTTTTCAAGAAACTTCTTGTCTAAATAAAAATCGAGGATAGAGGCTTGAAGGACAAAGAGCAGAGGTGAGAGGGGGCACCCCTGCTTGAGTCCTCTTGTGGCTTTGAAGAAATTGACAGCTCTGCCATTCACTAAAGGGGCAATCCAGGGTTGTGGGATGCAGGCCCGAATCCAGTTTATAAAGTTCGCTCCAAATCCAAGTTTATGCAAGACATTCAACAAGAATCTATGTCTAACTCGATCAAAAGAATTTGCTAAATCAAGTTTGACAACCATACCTTTTTCATTTCCCTGTAGACTTGAATGGATCGCCTCTTGGACAAATATGAAATTGTCCACAATCTGCCTACCATGAATGAAGCCTCCTTGATTTTCTGGGATTATTTTGGGGAGGATGTGTTTCAATCTGTTAGCAATTACTTTGGTAATCAATTTGTAACCAACGTTGGACAGCGAGATCAGGCGAAATCTGTTGAAGGAATTGACTCCTTTCTCCTTGGGGATTAGGGCAAGGAAAGCAGAGTTAGTGCTGCCTTCAATTTTCTGGAAAGCTTGGGATTTTAGGACCATTTTGAAGAGATCTTTTTCCACAGTCCGTCTCAGGGGCTCTGTCAAGGTCCATAGAAAGAATGCCTAAAAGTCACTCATATGCTCTTCGGCACTGGTAGCATCAGTACCGGTAAATTTAGGCAACCATTTCTCATACTTGGGTGGCATTTTCCTAGGGTAGCCTAGTATTGCTGACATGTCTAACAACTTGAAAAAGGTAGATGACCATTGTCTTTGATTGTTAACTGGGTTTGTCATAGCGGTCTGAGAGGTAGACATGATTGCTAAAGGAAGTATCTTCCCAAAGAGTGACTTGAAAACATGTGAATTCAAGGGAGACTTCCTTCTGAAGGATAAAGGAGGGTTATTAAATCTCCTTTTGGTTTGTGGAGTCGCCAGATAGTTTTCCTGAAACTATCAAAGAAAAGGGGAATAAAAGCCTAGTGGAGTGGCCAGGTAAGCTTGTAATAAAAGGTCTTTGAGGCAAGGCTTATAGAAAAGATTTGTCGTTGAGGAAGATCGACTCAGTGTTCCTCGACAACAATGCCAAAATGTTATCGCACAGTTTGTAGCTAAGTCAAAAGGCTAGAGGATTGAGGCCAAACTAGCGTAACAGGAACCTTCCCCACCCAATGTCACCTCAATGGGGAGGTTCTTTCTGTTTAGGGAGGTTAACCCAGGGGAGACGTCCCCAGAAACCTGGGGTTTTGAAGAGGCCAAAGGATAAAGATCAAGGCAAATTTTCCTCCTCACAGGTTACCACCAAAGGTCAGATAATCTGGCTAATCAGCCAATAAAGAAGTGTATGCCCAAAAGAGAACACCTGCCCGGAATAAGACAATAACAAGATAATATGTATGTAGGCTATATATCAGTGGGTTAGTACTTCATGTAATTATCTGACATCAATATATAAGCAAATTAAACAACAAGTATCAATGAGATCAACGTTTTATCAATATATAGCAATGGAAAAGTATTATTTCATCAATAACTATTGAGATGATGTAGCAAACAATATATTCAATCAATCATTCACTCAATAAATGCTTTTAACCATCATCTAATTGCTTATCATCAATATTTGCTGCATCAAGATGGAATAACCAACTATGACGTTATCCTAGTTAGGATTAGCTTAGTTGGTTAGGGTTTCAAAATTTAAAGTTTTGAGAGTTGGTTTGAACACTATCTCTTAAACGTTGTGTGTCTAAGATCAGTGCCTAAGGGTATATGGAGTCATTCAAGGAGAGGACGGAAGGTTGAAGGAGTAATAGGTTAAAGACAAGAGGGAAGGGTTCTAGAGTGCTGCAATAGCAGGGCCCTAGAATCAAAACCCTAGGGGAAAAAGGCTCGCTCCAGTGTTGCTTAAGCAAGGCCTCATGCTCTTTCCTCCTTATTTAGGTCAAACTTAGCAAAACGACTAGCATATGAGAAGAGATAAAACAAGAGAATCAAGTGAGGGAGAGTGTTGCAATGGCAAGGCTCTATCACTAAAACCCTAGAAGATGGACGACCCTAGGTGTAGATAACCTAGGCCTAGGACGTCACCCTCCTTTTAACCTTTAAAATCAAAGCTAGCTTAAGGGAAGAAGGGAGAAGAGTGTAGAAAAGGCTAGGCTCTTTCTGCTCCTCAGCAGACC
>CBVK0102051510.1:0-11571 GCA_900067695.1 Picea abies
CCCCCTCGAAGAGGCTTATTATCTGAAATTATCTTTTTTTCAAGGCGTTGAGTACTTTTCCTGAGGTTTTTCTATGCGATATTGTTGTTTGGTTCTTAACATCCAAGGTCAACGTTCCACTAAAAAAGGGCCAACCCCCCTAGGTCAAGCTCTGCCAAGGTGCCTCTGGTGGAACGTCTCCGGTGCAAAGCCCCTGATCCATCTCTATCCTGTCTCTGCCCCCTGATGGGGTCTCAACATCCACCTGATGGGCTCTTCAGCCCCATGGAGGTCCGAATTGATCATCTCCCCATGTGTATCGGTCCAAATGGTACTTGTTCGTCAAGCATGATCCTGCACATCAATAGCTACGCCCTCCATGGGCTCATCAGTCACAGGGATCATAGCAATGTCAATCACATCTCATTATCAATATTATTAAACATGTGCATAAAATCCCTAATACATTAGTCAAAAGTTCAAAGACATTACACAAGCCTGCAATACAAATTTGGAGAAAATGACAAGGCGTCCTATTGGGCTATTGTCCATCGGAAGAGGAAAGTTTCTGGAAAAGACCTCATCCAAGCCATGCAAGTGTGTGATGTGGTCAAGGGATGTCCAAGCAGGTTGGTGGAGTGAGGGCAGAGGATGCAAAGCTTTACCTGTGGGTGCCTTTGTAGAAGGCGAGCTGTACCTGTCCTATATGCAAATTTTTTCAAGCCCACTCATGCCTTTTATTCTTTTATTTTTATATTTCTTTTTTCTTCAAGAGGCTAATCAGGGGACACTGCCCTGGCGTGGTGACTAATGGTGACAGCGTTAGCCACAAGTACTTTCACAGAAATGAGAAGGCTGACTCATGATGAGACCCCATTTCCCTTGGCCATGCAACCAAGAGTCACTACCCTGGCGTGGTAACCGGCTGGTGGTAATGTCATACTGCTAGGTACCCATGGACCTAATAGGCTGGCTCGTGATGAGACCCCCTATCCTCTGATTAGGCCTGGTCTTATTATTTTTATGGGTCCCTCTTGTTTCTTGCTGAGAAGCCTTTTATTGCTTTCTTGGGGATCCCTGGGCGAAGCATCTCGAGGTTTTATTTTTAGGCTTTTATCTTTTACCAACTTGCTTTTACCTTCTGGGCCTTTAGCCCCTTCTTCCCACAAGATAAGGTGCAATCCTAAAAAAGGGTCAACCCAGTGTCCGGACAAGTGGAATGGGATAGGCGAGTGGGAAGCAAGATGAAAAAGTGTTGTTGTGAAGGGAGAGGATGATGGCTTTTTAGAAATCCCCCCTAGTGACAAACCTAAACCTAAGGACATAGGCTTACTAGGGCATCCTGTCAATCCCCCCAGACATGGTCAAGTGGGCAAGTGTAAGATCCAAGCATTTGTTAGAAACAAAAGGAATCAAATGCACATATTCAAGAGTTTTGATGATCAAAGTGACACATACCATGATACCCGGACTAATTACCTCATGGAGCAAGAACCATTTTTGACACAAGACCAAGCCGATAGTGATGGATGTTGCTGTTGCTGACAGGATAAAGGTGTTGGAAGAAAGAAAAGGTGGGCCCTCCAGGGCCATGCTAAAGTCAATCCTGCTCTCGGTACTCCATATCTAGGACCTGTGGGCCTCGAGACATGATCTCCTAGTTATCCCTAAAAGTGGGGGATAACATGAGTTAATTAAGTTGTTGATTAGTGTTACCCAACCCAATGAGAAACAACCAATGCGATATGCAATCTTTCAATGACAAACAAACCTTTATTTATCAAGCCACAATTAGACCAGTGCCTAAAAATTCCACTTATTCCAATATATATAAAAGAATGACAATTTACAAGAACAAAACAAATTAAGAACTATCTACACAATGAATTGAAAAGTAACTTTATACAATTGTTTTAAAACAAAGAAGAAATAAATAATACTTGTGATTAAATCAATGTAAATATTTACACATGAAAAATAACTTGCATAAAAATAAATAAAATGTAAATACTTGAAATTAAATTATTGAAATGGAAATTGCAAGGAAATGTAAATGTTGTGCAAGTGTGTAGGTTATTTTTAGTTGATTTTAAGTCTCTCTTTAGCTTAGGAGTTTAGATGTGAAAGTTGCAATTCTAAGCTATGTGACTATCCCTTACCCAAGAGGAAATGTTGGGTGCTCAACAAGAGAACAACAAGGTTCTCCCCTAGCTCCACAGGTCAAGTCCAAAGTGCTTGGACGCTCAACAAGGAGGGCACTTAGTGCCGTGAAACCGTCCCCGGCTTCAACCCCTTTTAGCCTCCACAAGTCACCTTATTTTAGTGGCCAAACAATAATAAAAATGGGTGCCTAATTAAACTATCCATTCAATCCTTTTCCCTTTCTTATTACCCAAGATCCACAAAGTGGCAAGGGGAGAGAATACGGGGCAAAGGCGGGGTAAATTTTATTTACTTTGCAACAAAAGAAATTTTTATACACTGGCCAGCACGATATTGCAGGATGGCATAGCCACTCACATGCAAGGTGTGGGCAAACAAAAGTTAATTACTTAAAATAAATAACTTAAACAAATTAACCACACAACTTTGGCACAAGGTGGAGGACAAAGCCTTCCGATTTTGTGGCAAAGGTGGACAAAATTAACTAAAACAAAAATGAGAAAATTATTTCTAATCCAAGCCGGCACGATTTTGCAAGGATGGCGGAGCCAAACACAATGCAAGGTGTGGACAAAAATTGTTAAAATTATTTACAGATTTTAAACTTGGAAAGAAATAGAAAGTGCATGCCCAAGAAACTCTCTTGGGCTGCTCACAATAGCTTTAAAAAGTGTGTGAGAGAGAGGGGCTTTGCACCAAAGCTTAGTGATGTTCTCTTGGGCTTCTAGTTACCAATTTTGGGCATCTCCTCCTCTTTTATTGGTGAAAACCTGCATAAAACAACCAAGAAAGTTTGCTGGAAAATGCTAAAAATCACAACCAACCAAGAAATCGAAATTATGAGGAAGACAAAGATCCTAATAACTTTGAGCATATGAATTTGGTTGAAGATTTGGATCATATCTATACCATACCTAAACAAACCTATACTATCACCAGTGAGAAAATAGAACAAATTAAGCAAAAGAGTTTTGATGCTGCTAGGTTAGCTAGGTTGGAGATGTTGAATGCCATGGATGATGGGTCTAAGAAGAAGCTTAGGAAAGAAAAATGCTTGCAATACACTAGAAGGAACAAAGAACTGAAGCTTCACAACCCAATGACTCTGAGCCTCCTACAAGAAAGTGGATTAGATACCCTTTACCATTGGATGCTAACTCGGTCCTCCATCAACATCACATAAGAATGATGATTTGCACTTGAATGTTGATGTGACAAATGTATTGGCTAAGGTTGCTGTTCTTGTTCCTCTCAGTGAACTAATCAAGATTCCTTCCAAAATGGATAAAGTGAAGAAGTTCCTAAGTATCGAAGAAACACCTGAGGACCCTTTGGTGATATTGCAAACCATGAATTATGATAGAAAGAATTGAGGGCATGCACCTTTCTTTATCACCTTTGTAGTGAAAAACCTGTTTCTCTTTAACTGTATGTTAGATTCTAGGGCGTCCACCAATGGGATGTCTTTAAAGGTCATGAACCAATTAAGCTTGAAAACCATAAGATCTTATAGGAATGTGTGTAGAATTGACTCAAGAGCAATTAAGGTCTGTGGTTTGATTAAAGATTTGAAAGTTAGTCTAGTTGCGTATTGTTATCCCCCATTTTAGGGATAACTAAGGAGATTCTGTCTCGAGGCCCACAGGTCCTAGACATGGAGTACCGAGAGCCAGATCGACTTGAGCATGGCCCTGGAGGGCCCATCTTTTCTTCCTTTCAGCGCCTCCACTTTGTCAACAACAACAACATCCATCACCTCGGCTTGGTCCTGTAGCAGAGATGGATCTTGCTCCATGAGGTAATGAGTCCGGGTATCATGGTATGTGTCACTCTGATCCTCAAAACCTTTGAATATGTGCATCTAGTACTTTTTGTTTCTAATGGGTGCTTGGATCTTATACTTATCCACTTGACCACATCTGGGGGGAATGACAGGATGCCCTAGTAAGCTTGTGCCCATAGGTTTTGATTTGCCACTGGGGGGATTTCTGAAGATTCATCATCCGCTCCCATCGTACTTACCACTTTCCATCTTACTTTCCGCTCATCCATCCCATTACATTGGTCCGGGCATTGGGTTGGCCAATTATTTAAGGGTTGCATCTTACCTTGTGGGAAGAAGGGGCTAAGGGCCCAGAAGGTAAAAGCAACTAGAAAAAGATAAAGCCTAAAAGTAAAACCTTGAGATGCTTCGCCCAGGGATCCCCGAGAAAGCAGTAAAAAGCTTTGCGGCAAGAAACAAGAGGGACCCATAAAAAATAATAAAACAAGACCTAGTCAGAGGATAGGGGGTCTGATCACGAGCCAACCTACTAGGTCCATGGGCACCTAGCGGTATGACACTACTAGCAGTTGGTTACCACGCCAGGGTAGTGGCTCTTTGTGGCATAGCCAAGAGAAAGGGGGTCTCATCACGAGCCAACCTTCTCATTTCCGTGAAAGTGCTTATGGGTAACATTGCCACCACTGGTCACCACGCCAGGGCAGTGTCCCTTAATTAGCTTCTTGAAAGAAAGGCAATAAAGAATAAAGAATAAAAGGCATGAATGGGCTTGGAAACATTTGCATCCAGGACAGGTGCAGCTCGCCTTCTACAAAGGCACCCACAGGTAAGCCATTCATTTCCCTGCTATCACTGCACCCCTTGTCAGGACATCGCTTATCCACCTCATCCATTCACATGACTTGGATGTGATTTCTCCCGGAAGCTTCCCACATCTAGTGAACACTAGTCCAATAGGGCGCCCTGTCACTTCCTACAAACTTGGCTTGCAGATTTGTGTAATGTCTTTGAGCACTTGATTGGGTAAAAAGGGTTTTATGCACATGTTTAATAAAATTGATGATTGGATGTGATTGACATTGCTATGATCCCCGTGACTTATGAGCCCATGGAGGGTGTATCTGTTGATGTGTAGGATCATACCCGACGAATAGGTACCATATTGGACATATACACATGGGGAGATGATTAGTTCGGACCTGCATGGGGTTGAAGAGCCCACCAGATGGATGTCGAGAACCCAACAGGGGGCAGAGATAGGACAGAGGGGTTTGCACCGGAGAAGAGGAGGACGTTCCACAGAGGCACCCTGGCAGAGCCTTACCCAAGGGGGTTGTTCCCTCTCCACTGAGACGTTGGCCTTGGAAGGCCCATGACGTCACCGAGGATGCCTATGATGTCATCCAACATTTATGGGCGTTTTGGGAGGCAGTTGTGGCACGTGTGGCAGCTTGGAGAGGCCCAAGGAGGACTAACGTTTTGCTCTAGGATGCCAATGCTGCCCTAAAAAGGGATAACATCACCCTAGAAATGGCATGATGTCTTTACTTTTGCTTGATTAGGGTTTAATTTATGACATTTAATGTAAAACAATATTATTATGTATTTTGTCCTTGTCGGCCTTTTGGTGACCTAAAATTAAATTAAGGTCGTTGCTATTGTATAAATAGAGAGCTAAAACTCTCTTATTTTCATCATCTTTCACCCACTCTTGGTGAGGTCTGAAATTTGTGCCCTCCTTTAAGGTTTTTGGCTGAAATTTTGATGCACACTTTTTGAAGGAGGCTCTTTCTTGGCTATTTTCTGCATTTTCTTGGTGGAAGGCTTACAACTAGGGTTTGGCTTAATGAATGGTTGATGAATGTAAGTGAATTTATGCAATCTTTCTTTATTTGAATGGTTATGGTATCTTTTACTTGCATTTTAATGAGACTTGCTGGATTAAACCCTAGGGAATAAGCACATGTTGGTGTCCTTATTTCATGTCCCTACTAAGTTATGCTAAGAGCCATTTTAATTTGCTGAAGAAAGATGTTAGAGCCTTGCCATAGAAACACTCTACCTTTTACTCTTCTAGCCTAGCCATTTCATCTTTGCCCTTTTAGCTAAAGAAGGAGGAAGACGCACTAAGGCCTAGGGTTTCTACACCTTAGTGAGCCGTCTTCCCCTAGGGTTGATTGGTTGAAGCCTTGCCTTAGCAACACTTCAACTGTCATATCCCTCTTGTCTTTGGCCCTATCTCTATAATTTCGGCCCTTCAACATTTTAAACTAGTTTGACTCCATTTGCCCTAATAGTGCACTGATCTAAGACCTTTTACTTGAGTCCTTTTGATCACAACTTCCAAATACTCTTGAACAACCTTTAACTCCTTCTAACCCTAGCTTAGACTAACACTTACTAACCCTATTGCTGCCGTCATCTATTTGTGTTATAAACATATCCATGCAACATTTATTGTGTCTTTAAAAGAAATTGAAGGATTGGCTAAGATGTTGCTTCTAGTATTGTTACATTGATGATAAATTGCCATTGATCATTGTGAAGCCTCTTTATCATTTATTGTGAAGTGATATATTGTAATCATTGCTATTGTACATCGTTGATTTGCTTCATTACTATTATTGGTCAATTGCTTTATTTCAGAAAGTCCTTGATTATATGAAGTACTAACCAAGCAAGTGATCTTGCACATGTATAGTTTTCTTGTTGCTTTGTCTCGAGCAGGTACACTTTTGGTTGCCTTTTGTACTTCCGGTTATCTTTACTTTTATTGGCTGATTAGCCGGACTTTCTAATCGGTGGTGACTTGTGAGGGGGGAAAACTTTCTACTTAGCCATAAGCCTTTGCCTTCTCAAAACCCCAGGACACCGGGGACGTCTCCCCTGGGCCTACCACCCTAAACAGAAAGAACTATTCTATTGAGGTGAAAGTGGTAGGATAGTCTCAGTTTTGCCAGTTTGCCTTTCTTCCATCCATCCTTTACTCCAACTATAAACTGTGCGATAACATTTTGGTGCCGTTTTCGGGGAACACTGAGTCAATTCTCCTGAAGACGACACTTTTCGCTAAGCCTTTTCTCAAGACCCTTTATCTTACAAGCTTACCTGGCGACTTCACTAGGGTTGATTCCCTTATCCTTTTGATAATTTCAAGAAAATTATCTGGCGACTCCACAAACCACAAGGAGGTACAATAACCCTACTCAATCCTTCAGAAGAAAGCCTCCCCGAAACTCTTCTGTAGTAAAATCACTTTTCGGAGGGAGTCTTCCTTTAAACACCATGTCTAGCACAGCAACTCAGACCAATGCACCAAACCCAACCAATAACCAAAGACAATGGTCATCTAGTCTCTTCAAACTGCTAGACATGTCAGCTATACTAGGCTACCCTAGGCAAATGCCACCTGAGTATGAGAAATTGTTGCCTAAATTTACCGGTATTGATGCAATTAGTGCCGAAGAGAATATGAGCAATTTTTGGGCGTTTTTTCAGCTTCACCCTGTTAATGATGATGCTGAAGACCTAGTCATGAAATTGTTCTTTGCTACCCTCCTTGATGCTTCAAGACGTTGATACCACAGTCTTCCCGATGGCAGCAATAAAACCATGGACAAACTAGAAGAAGCCTTTCTCAAAAAATGGAGTATCAAAGAAGACCCCAACATGCTTTTGACTAGGCTGAATTCCCTTTGGAAACATGAGAATGAGACCATTTGAGAGTTCCACACTAGGTTTGAGATCCTGTTGCAAAAGATTCCTATGAGCCATCATCCAACCGACAATTTCCTCGTTTACATCTATACCAAAAATTTCACGGGTCAATTAGGGTATCTCCTCAGGGATAAAAACCCCCGAACACTCCAAGAAGCTCAATAATTGGCTACAAAGATTGAAGGCAACCTCCACTCATCCAAGATAGAGCCTTTCTCAAACCCAAGTGGCAAAATGGACATTAAACCTAAGATAGTCCACAACACTAAGCCTACTTCAAACCTTTGTGCTAGCATAGCAATGTTACAAGCAACCATGGATGGCATGATGAAAAATCAAGAGCTAATGATGAATAGGATTGTCAACCTGGAAAGAGTCCAGAGCCAGGCACCAAGGGTCCCATACAAAGGCCAATTCCAAAGGGGGAATTGTTAGCACAAATTCTTGCAAGGGGGCGTTTTCTCTCCAAGATTCGAGCCCGTGGCGTAAACATGAAGAAATGGGGCTTAAAGAACCCATCGAATGCATTTTATTCATTTGTAGGCATGAGCGCTAAGCGCAACACACAAAAGAAGTCCATTTCGGACTTAAGTGTCAGCAGATGGGCGATCCGGGATTCAACGACGAGGATCCATCTATTGAGCAGATCGACAATCGGCGGGTAATCACGGTTAGCAGAGTTGTGCCAAGATTAGCGCAATGGGTAGCGCTTATATATCACCAAAAAGATCTCAGTCGTCCATCCCGGAGGAGTACGTGGCACACGATCGAGCTCTATCGCCACTTCGCCCTTCGTAACTTTGAAGAACGAGGACCAGCCTCCTCCCAGCTGCGAGACGCGAAGAGCCGAAGGCGTCCAGGACCCGGGCCCACAGTCTTGCCAAGATGATCAGGACCGTCCATCAGAGAGGGACACGTGGTGTGTGAGCTAGGCTCTATTGCCTCCTCACCTTTCATAACTTCGAAGCACGAGGACCAGCCTCCTCCCAGCCGCGAGACGCAAAATGCTGAAAGCGCCTTTGGAGATAGGCACAAGGTCACAGCCCGCGGTCACTTGGGGGCAATAGAAAGAATTGCGCAAAGGACTGAAGCGCCAGGTTTAGCTGCAGAAGGGATCACCGCATTCTCCAGAGATCATGTCAGCTCGACCTTGGTCTTAGTCCTCGTTAAAAATGAATGAAGGTGGATGGAGGTAGTTGAAACCTCGGCTCACTCATTAAATATGAGGCATGGAGGTTCTGGCAGGTAGTCTGCTTAAGACCGTCTGGTGTGCAAATTGATTTGAAAGGCCCATGTCGATCTAATGTTCTCGTCTGACCAAAGAACCTACACACGATAGGTTGAACTTTAATGTTTCAACTACCTCCCCTGCAAAGGCCATGCAAAGTTAAGGTGACGTCTGACGAAGGATTTCCATCCGAGTTTGACTGAAGGGATGCCACGCCTTGGAGGTCCGATCATGCCTCTGTTGGGCGAATTTTTCTGAGTATATGTACTCAGTTTTTGTATTTTTGTAAGGATTGATGGTTGAACTAGGCTCTGGATTGTAAAGTTTTGATGAAGCACTGGTTGCTCTGGTTATGTATTGGCACTTGAGACTTCTTGCCAGCTGAATGTCAGCTTCTTTCCATCTCTTTGTTTACACTGTGTTAGAACAACTCGGAATTGGAGGATCCAGTCGAGTTGCGCTGTTATAGGATGATGTAGGTTGGATCACTGTAATAGTCACATTGTTTCTAATCAGTTCTTGTATTTTCTCAACGTTGAATGATTTGGAATTGGAAGATCCAGTCAAGTCACCTTTCAGTTCCTCGAAACTCTGAACCAAGAGGATCCTGTATTCTGAGTTTTTCCTCCTCAAGCTGCTGAAAGGCCTGATGCCCAAAGCAGTCTTGCTCACTCATCTCACTAAGTCTTCCATCTGCTCATTTTACTATCAACTCACTGATTGAAGTTAGATCAAGACCTCCTTTGTTTTTCTACATACCAAACCTGGTTTTCTGAGTTAGAGCGATATCTTCTTGAGCCTCTATCCATTCGATCACCTCATTAAATTATTCGTGACATAAACTGATGGGCGTCGGGCTCTGCTCCTGCTGCAATCCAGGAGTGACTTCCAACGCCAACAGGAACCAAGTTTATAAACCGAAGAATGATCAAGAGGTTCCTAACACCCTAGCCCATGCAAATGTCGTGGATGAAAATCCTTGGTGTTTGCAGTGTAGTGAAGCACACTGGGAACATGAGTGTCCTTACAACAATGGAGGCCATGAACAAATGAACAATGTAGGCAATGTCATAGAAGGCCCCCAGATTTGCCTAAACATCACTCTTGAAGAGCATCGAGAGGGCATAAAGGAAGCAACCATGAGGGCTAGAATGGAAGTAATAAACAACTTGGACCAGGAATCAAAAGAGAAGTTGAAGAAACAAGAATTTCAGGTGTATAGACAAAAGAAGCTAAACCAACCTATCTCTACCATTCCTGTAGTAACTCAAATGAAATCTCGATCTTTGGATATTCTCCTCCCTAAAACTTCCAAAACCGAGAGGGTGGACTTAAACTTTGACTTCGAAGGGGCACTATCTAAGATGCATGTAACCATTCCTATGAGAGGAGTCATTAAGGTACCATCTGTTAAAGAACGATTTGACAACTTCTTCAAAGGATCAGATGGACCTATGGACCCTCCTATTATGTTACAAGCTGATCACTTTAGGGTCCAGTATGATGAACATCCTCCCTTTTTCATGACCTTGATAATGAATAATAAAAGCCTCAACAATTACATGTTGGATTCATGGGCTGGCACTAACATGATGTCACTCAGGGTCATGCAACAATTGGGCCTAAAACTCACACGACCTTACATAAATGTGTGTGGCTTTGAGTCTAGAGCCATACCCACACATGGGGTAATTCAAAATGTGGAAGTTTGCCTCAAAGAATATCTGAGAAAGTAGTCCACATTGACATAGTGGTAGTAGACGTCCCAGATGTGTGGGGGATGTTGTTGTCTAGGAAGTTTGCCTCAATGCCGGGTGGTACCCTTGAGATGGACCTCACTTATGTGAATATACCTTTGAATAATGGAACAATGGGTCGTCTCCCGAATGTGCCAATGACTAGAACCCATGTGCAAAAAGCTAGTGATCCCATCAAAGATGACAAAGCACATAAACAAATCATGGAAAGTCTTCCTGAATTTTCTCCTGATGATATGCCCTTTGCAACGAAGGAAGACTTTGGTCAGATTCAATGGCCCAAGAAAGAAGAATACCAACAACTCCTAGACAAATATAAAGACAAGGAAGTTGAAACTGTAAAATTACTAAAGATAGGAGAAAGTGATATATTGATTCAGCCTTCTCAGCAGGAAGTCTTTACAGCAGAATCCCACCCCCCTCCCTCTACACCGCACACCAGGGTTTTTCAGGAAACAACCAAATTCAAAATCAGAGAATAGAAGGAAGGGGATGTAGTATGTGTTGAAATAATGTAACTGCGAAGAGTATTCTTATGATTATTGTTATTTTATTTATAGGATTAATCCCCATTGTGGATTCATCATGTCGGTAATTGTATTAGGACCAAATCCCCTTTTGCGGATTGGTCAGTGGACAACTGTAATAGGCAGAATAAGAGGTCGGCCCCAGCAGTTATTATTAAGACCCAGAATTAAATTAAAGGTGGGTTTACCCACCCAGAGTGAGAGGTCGGCCTTGCTAGTGAAAACCCTTCACACGTGCCAGTCTTGTATATATAGAGAGGCTAGCGCCTCACTTTATCACACAACACACTTGCTCATTCTTGAGAAGCAAGCTGCAACTTACCAGTGAGAGAGAAGAAGAAGAGTGGCACATCTTTTGGAGAGGACTATCTGTATTGGTTTGAGTTATCTCTTAAACATTGTATTAGCAATTTATGA
>CBVK0102051513.1:0-19231 GCA_900067695.1 Picea abies
TTGAAGTGGAAGAACAAACAATTCCTGTGCCTTCTATTATGGCCGACCCAGAGAAGCCAAATCCTCAACCCTCGGCTACACCAACAGTTAAAGCCCCGACTGTAATTGCCCGTAATTTGACTTTGAGAACCAAACACAAAACCATAAGCACCTCTAACACCACTCATAAAAGCATCGACAGTGTTGAGCTAGAACAACTAAACCTTATTCATACAGTTGTAATTGAGCCAGCAATTGACAACGCAATCCTTGGACCAAGTCATGAGCCTTAGCCCTCAGCTACAACAACTATTGTTGAGGAACTCCCTCCTACTCCTAAAGCTAAGAAAAAGAAAAACCCTACTTCTATTTTTTCATTACCTAGGAAGAGAACTAGGTGAGCGAGCTCTACTGCAACAACAGTTACAACCCCCACTGTAATAGCCAATACATCGACTACATCTCATGTTGAACCAACAAGAACTCAAAACCCTCCTATTGTTGCAATAGTCATTCAAGCCCCTACTATCACTGCCAGTGAATCATCTCAGAAAAGAAAACGTCAAACCAGATCCAAGTCTCAGAGAGGCATCGACAGAGTTGCACCAGAAGCAACTCAAAACCCTCTTGTTGCTGCGACAGAGTGTTCTGATTTTGCTGATGCTTAGACACTACCAGATTTTGACATTGCTAATACAAACCTGCGAGAGATGAAAACTGATCCTATGTAGATATGTATACTAGGTTTTACCTTGTGCAAGGAACTTCAAGAAACCATTTTTTCAATTCAGGCCGAATGTAATCAAATTGCAGCAGAATCATCGGCTCCGCTTGATGATTCTGTGCATCACTCATCGAGTGTTGATGTATAGATTATACCAAACCCCAGCATCCCAGAATTTCCTCCTTGTTTGGTCGTTGAAAAACACCCTCCTTATCCTCAAGCAATGAAAATGAAATCCCATGCTTTTGTCTCTACATTACCTAGGAGGAGAACTAGGTCAACAAGGTCTACTGGAACAACAATTGGATGGAAGAATATGGCACATGCAATACCTATTCTTCATCCATTATCCTCCATTGTTAACAAAGTGACTGCCACACAAGAACTAGTCCCTTCCAACAACATGACTATAACACAAGCACTAGCCTCTTCCAAGAACTTAACTATTACACAAGAACTAGTTGCCCAGGAAGAGACTATTCCACAAGAACCAGTCATGCCAGACTTTGTTGTTGCACAAGAACAAACTGCCCAGGAAAAGACTGTTCGACAAGAACCATTCATGCCATAATCAATTGTTACACAAGAACCAACTCTCATCAGTGTATCTGCCACACAAGAACTAGTTACACAAAATAGTGAGGATGTGCCACTTGCTTAGTTGTTTGCTCAAATTGAGAAGAAGATAAAGGATACAAAAAATTCTAGGATTACTGAACTAAGGAAGGAAAATGAAAGCCTCAAAGAAGAGTTGGACTCCCTAAAGACAAAATTGTAGGTCGCTCGACAGAAAAACCCAGATGAGTTAACCTTGGATATATTAGCACTGACAAGAGCTGTTATGAATCAAAATAGAGAGCACATGTGCTATGAATGTGGTAATATTTACTTTCAGGAAGGTTATAAAAGAGTGAAAGTACCAGTCACTGGTCATGATGAAGAACTGACCAATTTATCAGTCAAGAAGGAATAAGTATTACATGTATGATAACATGTAGGCATCAGTGGATGGTACTTAGGTTTCATTTTCCTAGTTTTTGGATGCCTCATTCAGAGTATACATAGGGGTCAAAGGTCTCAAAAGCTTTCATTTGGAGAATGGTAAGGAGCAGTGGATTCAGACTTCAAATGAATAATCTCATGACAATTTTGTCTTAACAATTTTCACTTGAGGAGTCACTTCCCTGAATCAGATTCAGAGTAAGGCTTGAATGTGAGTTTCATGAGGACATGCAATGTCTTCAGTTGGGAGGCATGTTAGGACCTGTAAATGTCCTTTTTCACTATATCTTTTTCTCATTCAACCTTAGCATTTCTATGATAAATGTCTAATATCATGTTTTCTAAGACTTTTTCCCAAGGTATGAATCATTGATATTGCTTTTATATTCTTATTTACTTAACACATTTGATTAGTATCATTTCTCATATTTTATCCATGAATTTTCAACTAATGATCAAAATGTGTAGAACAATCAAGTCTTGAAGAAAGATCGTTGTTGTTACACCAGTTGTTATAGTTGTGTGCCAGTTCTGCATGTTGTTACACAACTACAACAACTGCGCACATTTTTTGGAAGCTGTTACACTTGCTGCAACAAATGTTCATCGATTCTGGAAGCTAGTATATCATTCAAATATGAATCCTAAAGACCGATCCTCAAGGCTGTTACACATGTTATCTCACGTTGGTGATCAAGATCATTTACAGATTTTGTAATGATGAAAAAACTTTTATATCATATGAACATCTTGAGAATCTCTAATTCTCATTCTGTTTTAAGTTTGTTTCAAATGAATGACTTTGTATTTAAATAATAGATCTTTTGTAATCATTGGGTACTGAAGATTAGTTGTGGAACAATGAAGTGAAGTAAAGCATTTTGTATCTAAACATTTTGGTGATTTAATAAAGAAAGTGATTTGAGTTTCTTCAACCTACTGTAGTCTTTTCGAGTGGATTAAGTGAGAAGGAAAGGGCCCAACTTCCGCACAGACTCCCCTCTGTTGTGATTTTTTAGACTAATTTCTTTGATTTGGATGATTTATATGTTTAACATTTCTAGAACACATTTGATGTTACAGTTCAATCCCTTTCTATATAATGCACATCAGTGAGTCTCATGAGATTTAGAATCGATTGTTGAATACTGATGGAGAATTTCTTTGAGAGTTAATTCCTTTTCTACATTAGATTAAATATCTATTTGCAAGAAAAAGTAAATAGAAGTGTGAATCCCCTTTCTGCAATTAAGTAGACTTCCTTTCATCAATTTCCTTCTGCAAGAGTAAAATGGAAAATTATAATAGAAAAGATAATCCAAGATTCTTATACACTCATCAATTTCTACTTCTGGAAATTAGATTTCAATTATGCAAGTGTGATTTCAATTCTGCAACAATAGATTAGAACTCCAGTTGTATCAGCAACTTGTGTTAGTGTTCATCTTTTCAAATCTATTTCTTTTTGTGTTAATTTACCTTACTGCAATTGATTAGTGTTTTCTTTCATAATCTAGCATAGACTATGCACAATTATCTTGCAATAAAAAAACTTCCCTGGGTTTGACAATTCATATTGAACACCTTAATTATCTATTTATTTAGACAATTAAAGTTCCCAACAATTGGTAATACGTTATTTTTTTTCATTGATCTCTTTACAATTGTTGCATCATTTTCTCTGGCTTGATTCATGTTTTATCTTTGGTAATACAGGGCTCAGGTATCATCCTACTATGGCTAGCCATAATACTAGAAGACCTAAAGGCTTTGTCTATTTCTAGTCATCCTCTGTGTCAGAAACCTCTTCTCTCCAAATAGAGGTCTTGATAATAGACACTACCCATCACACTAATCAAGACAATATCCCCAGGTACGATGTGATCTACAATATATTCAACAATGGATATGCTCCTCCAAAAGACAGAAACCTAGAAGCATACTAGAACGAGCAAAAATACGACATTCATTTGATTGTTTCCTGGACCACACGTTTTCCAACAATGAGGCATCACAATGGTGTTTCAAATAGTTCGGCCCAAGCACTGCAACTATCATAAGAAATAAGGGGAAGTGAATAAAATTCCTAAGGCTTGAAGACATTCGATCGAGGTACCACTTTCCCACTCCTACATGTCCTCTCAATGAGTCATTCTTAAACATTTTCTCCCAGGGAAACAAAGGGCCAACTAAGTTGATGAAATATTGGTGGGTATATGAGCACAAGACACTTAAATAGAGACAAAATTTGGTCCCCACCCATAGACTCTAAGAACCATATAAAATGTTAACTGTTATGCTAAGTGGGCTATATGGCGAGGACAAAATCACACACTTTCAAATAGATTGGATACCACTAGCACATACCATTTTCAAAACATGAAAAGTGTTCAATTCGCAATACATATTGGACTTCAACATCTCTATTCACATGAAAAAACATTCCAGGTATGAGAAAGTCATGCTTTTACACATCGACCTATGTGATTGATGTCGTTTGTTCCTCTGTACAATTTACTTACCTTGGATGGAACTAGGACCATAAACAACCCCATATACATGTGTATTTCACTAAGTTATGGAGCATAAATTATAGAAGAAATTTTTATGACATATGTAACCTTTTCCTTTCCCCTCTGTACATTGTACTTTTTGGGTGCCCAAGGAACATGATTTCCATTGAATCTAGGACTGGGATGAAAGGGATACCGGACAATTATTTATGCAAATATTACTTATCCATCAGGGTCTATGACACCAGTGGGGCCCCACACCTTTTACCCTACTTTGTCCCATATCATTTGCTAATGAGATAAATTTCTTACCAAACCATGGGGTTAGGGGTCTCCTCACTACTTTTGAGAAGAAATCAAGAAATCTGGCCTGTGTTTCTAGTCCACATAGGGAATTACACTATTTCTAATGGCCCTCATGAAAGAAAAGAAGAAGACACCCTACAATATGTGTTCCTATGTAGAGGAGAGCCAAAAGGCCACCATCCACATGAGTTTGAAGTCATCCACGTCAAAACTATGGCTCTCACCAATTCTAACATCCATGTGGTTGATTTTGAAGAATACAGGTTTAAAGGAGTCCTTTTCTATGAAAATCACTTACAAAAGTTACCCAATGATGTTGCTAGAGAAGAACTAGAAGTTGAACAATAATAAATGAAGAGGGTAACAATTGAGTAGTTCCACAGACTTCTCTAGGAAAAACATGACAATTTGAACATCAAAGAACATGAAAAGATCAGGAAGGTAGAAAAATAAGAACAAAAAAGGCTTCAATCTAAGGAAGAATGCCAAAAACGGAAAGATGAAGAAGAAATAATTAAAAGAGAAAATGATCTCAAAGTGGAACATGCTTCCCTCCAAAAGAAGAAATATGAAGAGGGGGCTAGGAGATTGGTCTATGAAGCAGAGGAAAAAATATTGGCTGATTGGGCAGAGGCCAAAAGACTAGCTGAAGAAATCGAGGCTCAAAGGAAAGAAAAAGCATTATTAAAACAACAACAATCACTAAAATTGAGAAATAATCCAAGAACCCCATCCACGCCCAATTTGGATATTGTGAACATACAACCACAATAATACACTCCCATCAATGCCATCCCAGGTGATTATTCTTTCTCTTTTCGGGATCTGAATTTTTAAGGGATTGTAGTGGAGATCGTAGATTATTATTACGATGACATAACCAAAAGCATTGAGAAGAGATCAAACAAAAGAAAGAGAGGGAAATCCACCAATTCTTGGTCATATGCAGGGAGAGTAGTATAATGGAAGGTTGGGCCTAACCTAGAAGAAAATGTTATTAAGGAAACCTCTTCTCTCCATGATTTCACGGGGCTAAACACCTCATATGTTCTTCAAGTGACCAATGCCTTAAGCACAACCAAGATGAGGATCACAGAGCTGGAAACCAAATTGAAGAATGTGAAAGATAAGCTCACTTCAAAGTTTGAGAAAACCATGAAATTGGTTGATTCTCTCAATGTAGAACATATGAATGCTCTAAAAACAAAAATATATGAGATGAATCCTGAGTTTGAGAGAAAGATGTAGACCCAACAAGACACCCATGATAGAGATTTAGAACTATACAGGAAAAAGATAAAAATATATTTGGAGGAGAATAGGACATCAATGTTCACTATAGAGGTTATCAAGGCTCAAGCATTAGAGTTAAAAGAGGAATTTGTAGCCGAGTAGAAAGAACCTCAATTTTCTCAATAATTTACAGGTCTATCAAGATGATCAACTCAGACTGCAAGATAAGTTAATATAAATTCAAGGGCAATATCAAGAAGCAAATGAGGCCTTTGATAAAATCCTAATTTGGCAGGAAATGCATAAATCACCCCCTACTACACTACCATTGTATTCTATTAAAGAGAAGCTCATATACCAAGTTTTCTTTGACACTTGGAAACCATTCTTGAAGAATATGAAGGTTTCCCGAAAATAAACAACTAATGCCTACATGGAGCTATGGAGTAGCTCAAATGATCTCATGAAGGAATCTGGAATGCAGCCAATGCTCCCCATCTATGAAGCAACATCTTCCACCGTGAGAATTGTTGAGGTAGAAGAGTTCAAGAAAATTAGCCAAATAATAATTCAAAGTTTAACTCAGTTCAAAAGAGAATCTTTAGAAGAACAATTGTTAAGACCTGCCAAACTAATCAACTCGATCCAACACTTTGTAAAAGATGAGGAGTTACATCAAGAAGTGTTCTCTAAAGTTTTCAATGGAGAATTAGTAATTCAAAAATTACAATTAGGCAAGCTTTAGGACATCATGAAATATTGTTCCCTCTGGGAAGAGTATGAATATCATGTGCAGGGGTAGGTTAGTTCATGATCATGAAATTTTGTAACTGTCCTAGATGCCTCATCCATTTTCTTTTGTAATTGTATTTTCTGATTGGGAATATGAAGAGTCACTTTGGAAAAATGGCCCTAGGCTCATAATTGAATCATGAGGATGCAAATAGTCTCTCCATATTATAAAAAAGGAGGTTTCTCCATGAATAGGGATTTTGGTTTTTGGATGTAGCTGGACAATATTTTTACTGTAATTTAATTGGAACTAGAGACATTTTGAAGATTGTGGTGCTAATATGCATGAATGAAACTTTTCTATTAATTCATGTTTATCTCCATTATATGTGATATTTGTTTTATTAACTACTTCTAAACTATTTTCCATATGTTTACAATCACCATAATTTTTTACTCTAAGTACAATGACAATACGATCAGTTTAGTGAATCAATTATTTCTAACTCTTTGTATTGTTAAGATTTCATGTTTCTTTCTTCTATGAATGATTTCTACACAACTAATACAAACATTTCAGAGCACTTATCTTTAATTGTCTCTTAATAAATATAGGTTAGACCATAATAGAATAGAAATGCATCTTAGGACTATAGATAATCATCTTAGTTTAGAAGTAGTTCTTTGGAATTTTAATTCATTTGAGAACCTTTGGTTCTCATATTCACTTTTCAGATAACATATTAGTTAGATTGGTAACTAGGACAAAATATGGTTGGAAACGTTATCCCAAATGAGAGTGGGTATAATTAGGACCTACCATTGGACGTTCTCCCTCATATTCATGACAGGCCATTTGAACCCATCAATAGAAATGGTGTTAGAAGGAGGGCCATGGAACTGAATGGCTGCAAAGAGAAATATAAACCTTCATGTTCTAATATGCAAGTTAGCACTTCCTTATCAAGTGATTCCCATCCACATTGTTCTGAGAATGATACACTTCCCTTATTGTATAATGTGAATACATCGGGTTAGGCCAGTACTCAACGTATTTCCACTCATCTTGAGTCCTCATTCACTTTGCCTCAACCCCGCATACTAACCCTCCCAGAGGTAAATACCATTCTGAGGAAATCTCAGGAATGTGTGAATCGTGCCTTAGCTAGACAACTGAGAAGAGATATGGGAGAGATTCCCATTTATTATTCACTACCTCAAGTTCAATGATATCCTCGTAGTGAATGTCCCTTATTTACCGATCCTTATGTGTATCAAGAAAATATCTCTGTTGGAACCCCCATATATGAGGTACCTCAAGACACACCAGGTTTTCAAGAGACCTTCTATATTGACCTTGAACATTACATAATTGTTGGTGGTTCAAGTGGTAGACCTCCCTCTCCTCCTGAATATGAACCACATACACCAAGGAATGGTTCAAAAGAAGACTCTAAGGAAGAAGAGGAACATGAAGGTGAAAGTGAAAATAACCCGCTTTAGATAATCTTGTACCAACCTCCAAACATGATCAAGGATAATGTTAATCAAAATTCCCCTCCATATCATCCTTGGTTGGTTCATAATGCAGTTTTTGTACCAAGAATTTTTCATGATATGCCGAGACATCCTGAGAATGTTTTACCTAAATGTGACCTTGACAGAAAATATTTGGCTGAATACCACATTAATAAATTCTTACTTTTATTAAGACTCCAAATGATTAGGCATGAAGATGCAATCTATCGATTGTTACCACTTAAATTTGAGAACTTGTCCTCTACATGGTTCTTCTCTTTAGAGGAAGCATCCATATTTGACTAGAGATCATTCAAAACAATCTTCCTTCAGAATTTTGGAGAAAATAAGACACCAACAACTCTAGTCCTAGAACTATCAAGATTCAAAATCAATTCTAAGGAACTGGTGAATGATTATAACCAATGCTTACTTACTCTATTCAAACGTATCCCTCGAGCCTCAAAACCTATTGAAGACGTTGCCATCAAATTCTATACCACTGGTCTACCTATGTCCATGGAAATCTTTGTTACCCTTGAAGAAGCCTTACAGGAATCCCTTAAAGTTGAAAATAACATGATGAATTTAAAAGGAAATCCTGGAGCAAAATCATCCAAAGATAAAGTTAAAATTAAAGCAATTATGTCCAAACCCCGAGATGAGAAGAAGAATTATGATTCCATGGACATAGAGACTCTTCAAAGGATTGTTAAGAAACTCTCCAATGAGATAATATATTTGAAGAAGAATGGTGGAGAAGGATGTTCTAGCCAAAATAAATTATTTAGGTTCCCTCCTAAGAAATAAAAAAACACTCCACCAACTAATAAAACCAATCCTTCTCAAGAAAAGGAAATTAACATTGAAGATATTGTCCAAGATCTACAAACTTGGGTGACAGAGAATATGATTCAAGTGAAGGAGGATGAAGAGGATAATCATGAACAACACGAAAAACCTTGAGAGTCCCAAGAAACCAAAGAGAAACAATTGAATTATTTCTAGGATATTGCTTATGGAAGGGAGGAAGAAGAAACATAGGAAGTACACATGTCCCAAAATGTTGTAACTACAAGAAATTCCAACAAGGGGACCTTGAATGACACCCCAAGTAATGCTAATCCTCCTACTCCTACCATGTCCAATACCAAACAAGCATATTCTTCATCCAACACCACTCCCAATCCTTCCAAACCCATACCCTCCAACCACAAAGCATCTGATCAAGAACCCAAAACTAATGCTTCGTTCATGCCCCTAGCCAGGTTGGAATATGATTTCCTAGAATATATTAAGAAGACTAAAGCCAACATTTCCCTGTTTGAGCTTATGAAGATCCCACAAATTCAAGAAAATTTTATTAAAACTCTACAAGGTAAAACTTCCATTGGCACTAAAGAAATAAATATTAGGGAAAAAATGGGAACAACCAAGACAAGATCTTCTAGCAACAATACTCCATCTACAAGTCAGGTAGCCATGAATGCCTCCCTAACCGGATAGAGGTCCAGATCTACTACCCCACCATTCCTCATTACTTTTGAAATCTTTAATAGGAATTTTCATAATTGTATGGTAGACTCGAAAGCTTCATCTAATGTCATGCCTCTCAAAGTATGCGAAAAGCTTAATGTCAAACTTGAACCATCTGGTATTCAAATTATTCAATTAGATAAAACTCGAGTCAAATTTATTGGGGAATTAAAAAATGTTTTGATTGGGATTTTTGTTAATCCTAAAGTTCATCAAATTATTGATATAAATGTAGTAGACATACCTGATAATTATGACATGCTTTTAAGTCGGGATTGGTCTATTATGCTAAATGGTTGTTTCGTTATTGATTGTTTTCATCTGTGGCTTCCTTACAATGGTAAAATGAATCAAATCATAATTGTTAGGGAGAGATATATGAAACATGTAGTTACTGACCTGAACGACCCAAATGAACCAATAGTGTCTAACAATTTGATTTTGGGTAATTAATCATATGAGACATTTTTTGGGAATTACACATCTAAAACATCATCTTTTGTAGAATGTAAAACACAATATGAAATCCTTCATTTCACTTAGATTGTTGAGATTATATGTACTATTTTAGACCAAACTAACATTTCCTCTAGTGTACAACCTAACATAATTTCTAGGGATATATTAGAGGTGCTCATTAACTCTTCTAACCCCACTAACCAAAACAAAATTGAAAATTTGAAATTAGTTGTTGAAACAAAGAAAGGGGATCATGACATGTGGACACTATTTTTTTATGGATCTGAATCGTTAGAAGGTGCAAGTGTTGGTTTCATATTGAAATATATGAAAGGAATGAAAAAAATAATTGCATGTAGACTATAATTACAATGCACCAATAATATTTCCAAATATGAATCTTTATTACAAGGATTAAGAAAGGATGTAGATTTGAAAGATGAGAAAATTAAGGTACTTGATGATTATGAAATTTTCATAAGACAAGTAAGAAACACCATCCATTGTCTTTCAATTAATTTGAAGAATTATCAGTCAGAGGTATGGGAACTAATCAAATATTTTGTTTCATTTAATATTAGTTTTATTCCTCATTCACTAAACTGTGACGTTGATTTTCTAGTGAATGTTGCATCCAGATTAGTACCTTCAGGCGGATTTATGCTCGACACTTTCTCTGTTGAACTTTTGTACAATCCTTCAATTCCATACAACATCACTATTTGGAGAGTCTTTGACGATGACCAACATATTATAATCTTCTTACACCTCAAAGATACCTTCAAATACTCTGTTATATATGAAGTTTAGCATGATCTAATGGCGAATTCAAACACTATTGATCAAACCCAACCAAGAATTCCATCGGGTTCAACCAACAATGTCCCCAATAATGTAGTCAAATTGGAGAAGATTTATGATTTCCAAGATAAGTTCATGAACGAAGAAAACTGAAAAACCTGTATCTCATCAATGAAGTTTGAAGTGATAAATTTGGGAATGAGCACTAGACCTCAAAATACCAGCTTGGGAAAGGGTTGTTCTCCTGAAGAAAAACAATCTTACATCAAACTATTCAAGAAATATAAAGACGTATTTACATGGACATATGAAGGCCTCAAGGCATATGAAACCAAAATCATACAACATGTTATTCCAATGAAGCCTCAAACAAAAACATTTCAACAAAATCTAAGGAAGATGCATCCCATTATTGAGCCTCGGGTCAAAGCAAAGTCGAATAATTTGTTATCTGCTAAGATTGTATTCCTAGTAAGACATACTCAATGGATATCTAACCTAGTACCAGTGATGAAAAATAATGGAGATATAAGGCTATGTATTGACTTCAGGAACATGAACAGAGCCTCAGATAAAGACAATTACCCAGTGCCCCCTATGGAGAAAATTTTGCAATGTGTGTCTGGCTATGAAATTCTCTCACTTTTAGATGGTTTTTCTGGCTATAATCAAGTCATAGCTTCCCATGATGATCAACTGAAGACTGCCTTTTTGACTAAATTGGGAACATATGCTTACAGGAAGATGCCATTCGGTTTGATCAATGCTGGAGAATATTTCCAAAGAGAAATGGACATTGCCTTCAGAGGACTACTTGGAGAGTGTGTTTTATTATATATAGACGATTTCATTATCTTCTCTATGGATAAAAAATACAATCTAGCCTATTTGAGGAAAGTATTCAATAGTTGCATAAGATATGGTATTTCTCCCAATCCTAAAAAATCATCTTTTGCAACTGATGAGGGAAAACTATTAGAGTTCATATTTTCTAAGCATGGTATGAGAATTTAACCTGAAAGAACTAATACTATTTCCAAGATTCCTCCCCCTCATAACAAAAAATATATGGATTCCTTCCCGGGGAGAATACATTTTGTGAGAAGATTCATCCCTAGCTTTGTCGAAACAGTAAAACCCATGTAATACATGATAAAAGAATAATGCAGAATTCAAATGGGAATATAAAGAAAATAAATATTTTGATAATATCAAAGAAGACATAGCTCTAGTTCCTACTTCACTAAGTCTTGACTTCAGTCGAAATTTTATTCTCGACACATTTTCTTCTGATATCGCATTTGTAGTTGTTCTAACACAAAATAACCATGAATGGGGATGAATTCCCTATGGATTTTATGAGTTATTGTTTACATGAAGAATAAAACTACCCAGAAGTGGAAAATAAATCCTATGTTGTATTCAAAGCTATAAAACATTTCAGGTCATTCTTGCTCAGATCAAAGACAAAGGTTATTGTCCCTTATCCCACTATCAGGAATCTCTTGGTACAAAAGCACCTGGAAGAAAAAAGAACTAATTGGGAAACAACCTTATATGAATATGCCCTGGATATTAATCCTACAAATAGTTTCAAATGACAAGGATTATGTAAATGGGTTTCTGAATCAATAAGTGATGACGTACAAGAAGATGCATTGTATCAGGATCAAGAACATTTTGAAAAATAAGTTTGTGACATCCCTGTTAAATATAACAATTGGTATTATGAAATGAAATATTATTTAACCCGTAGGTCATCCCTATATTATTGAGATCCCAATAAGAAGAGAGCCCTTAGACTCAAATCAACTCAATATCAACTCATCCAAATAATGTTATGCAAAACAATTATGGTGTTTTTCTTAGATGTATTGAGAAAAGGGATGTTGAAAAGGTATTATCTGAACTTCATGATGGACCAATTGGTGGACATTATGGTGAAGACACCAATTCTCACAAAATCCTCATATTTGGCTATTACTGGCCCACTTTGTTCAAATATTCTTGTGCATATGGAAGGAAATGTCAGGACTGCCAGAACTCAGTTGGGAGAGGAAAGAAAGTTGCATTCCCCCTACAAACTATAATTATTGAATGATTGTTTAAACAATGGGGTCTGGACATGATTGGGGAAATCAATCCCAACTCTTCTCAACTACATAATTTCATCTTAACAACTACTAACTATTTCACCAGATGGAGCGAAGTAATTCCCTTGAAGACCATCAACAAAAACTAGGTGATGTCATTCCTTGAATCTCATACTATCACTAGGTTTGGAGTCCCTTAATCATTAGTTTTTGATAATGCTAAATATTTTTCTTCTCTGAAATTAGCTGAATATTCTCTTGAATGGAACATTAAAGTCAAGTATGCATAAAATTACTATCCATAGGGGAATGGGCTAGCTGAGTCAACTAATAAAAACCTCATTAAAATTCTCAAGAAGACTGTCAATGATCATCAAAGGAATTGGCATCTATCCCTACAGAAATCTCTTTGGGATGACAGAGTAACTCCCAAGTTGTCAGTTGTTAATTCTCCCTTCTTTCTATTCTATGTACAAGAAGCCACTTTTCCTACCCATACTTTCCTACCCTCCTTACAACTTTCTAAATCTATCCAAGACTAGGCTTTCCCAGTAATGCAAGAAATATTGGATATGTTGTTAAAACTCGAAGAAGAAAGGGAAAAATCCAAGATGAACTTAATACACCATCAAGAAATAATCAAAAATTGGTTTGGCAGGTCAGATGTGGGAAACACATATTTTCAAGAGGGAGATCTCATTCTCAAATGGGTAAAATCTAATGAACTGAAAGAAACACACAAAAATTTTTAGAAGTTATGGTTAGGACCTTATCTGATTCACCAAAAAATAAGGCATGGAACTTTCAGACATAAAACATTGGAGGGAGATGAGGAGGAGCTCCGTGTCAATGGCCAAATTCTCAAAATATACTTCTCATGACCACCTATGGTGATATATCTTTGTACATAGTATATTTTATGGCTTTCCCTTTACTTTTTCTATAAGTCTTTACCTCATCCAACCTTCTTATTTCTTCCTTCTTGATTTTGCTTTGTTTGAACTTTCCTTTTTTCTTTGTCTATCTAGAATAACTTTCTATTAACCATTCCAGACCAATCTTCCTTTTCCCTGTAAATGCCTTTTCATATTGAAGTAATCAAATTACCTTGTGATCAGTGCTTATATGGATGACTGATGGTCGTACTGAAAAGAGGAACAGGTTCACCTATGTCAACAAAAATATTCAAACCTATAAAATCAATGTCTTTAGGCAGTTCAAAATAGTTATCATCAATCCTATTACCACTTTCATGGCATGCCTATGTTTCACTCAAATAGAGGAATGTCCTTAATTTAGGTGTATCTTTCATAATTCCATTGATACTCCCTTGAATATCCCTAAATATAAATGAATCTATGATCCATGTTAATGGACCCACAAGGATAAATAACTAACTGATACTAGCATATGAAAGTAACTCTTGTATCACCTCTCTTCCTATTCACCCATATTGCAAAAGAAATACATAAATTACATATCTAAAATGTGAATGAAAAAAAGATAAATCACTAAGAAGTTGAAAGAACTATTAACAGTGTGGGAAATACAGGTAAAATTGTCGGGGCTATGGATGCTCACTGGCAGTGGGGCCATGTTTTTATGATACCAAGGAAACTGCGTCGGGGCTATGGATGCTCACTTGATGCAATGAAATGTTTGGAAAGACAGACAAGGAAAACAATTCATTCTATAAATGGTCAAGAAGAAATCCTATGTGGTGTCCATTCCTATGTAATCCATGTGGATGTAAAGAAAAAAAAAACAAGATCCAATTATTTTAACGAGAATTATGTTGAAGGTCACTTGTAACAGGTCACTTTCCTTCCTTTCTCTCGGGCTAGATGATGTGGTGTCCATAATATATTCACTGTTAAAAGATTTTTTAAAGATAAAATTGTACATTGATTTGTTTGAAGTCATCTTATTTTTAGATTAGAGATAACTGGTTCTTCTTATTAAGTCACCATTTTTTGTGGCTCACCCACACAACAACCCATGTTTTGAGAAAATGGGTCCCCCCTGTTCTAAATTTTTTTACAAGGAACTACGTTTCTACTTCATTGAAAATGTATTGGCACAAAGACGTTATTCTACCGCTTAGACATTCTACGATCCTGTTCTCTTTTGGAAAAACATTAGTCACAGTCAAACAATGGTCCCCTCTACTACACCAATCAACCCTCCTACCCAAGAATCCATTGGTTAATACACTCGTTGTAAGAAACCGAACTTTGTTTGCTTACCCTGCTCAGTGAACTTCACTCTTGTGCCTTTTAGCCTAAGTATAGTCAGAATCATCTTTGTCGGGGTATTTCCCCTCACTCATAGCTTGAAACTCTGACTCGTATATTATGATAACTCGGGCATACATATTTCCCTTCATGTCCCATGCAAAAATCATTAGGTGGTCGGAGAAATAACCAATCTGTACTAAAAAACACTAATTCGATGTGACCTTTGTGACCATAATCTCGTGACATGGTGAATTAGGATTGGCCTTCAACCCTTTTTTGGATCCTTGAGTGATTTAATTTGTCTTTATTTTCAATATCTCTCACCTCATAGGGTATTGAAGGAATATTCTTTTAATACCACCCCTGTCAGATTTCTAACACCCCCTCAATCTATTGGACTTTGAAACATAAAGTCCGTCATTGTCACCCGATACCTTTTAACTATCCACTGTCGGCACACAAACCAAGGAAAAGGGAATATTCCTTCAATTACCTTTCATTGAGGCATTTCCTAAACTATATGCCGATCAGTTTTGATGTGATGACTTCGACGGGACCCACCTTTTCCCAAAACTTCATTCCTCTCATGTCAACACACAAATCCAAGTGAGAGGGAATATACCTTCGATACCTTTCCATCAAAGCATGAATTGATCCATAAATTTCCCACTCCGACACCATGACTTTGATAGATGAATTTTAAAATCTAGGCCCCTCTCGAATCTAATACACAGATTTGGGCAATCTTCCCCCTTAATGACAGAGATTGTGGTATGATATTGAAATAACCTTCATACATAGGTGATTTATTACGCATTTAGGGATGATTTAATACATATTAATTGGCACTAAAACCTCCTTTCACACCCTAGCTTCCTTTGTAAGTTGTTAAAATGCTCTGCCTTTTATTATTATCCCAATGATATTCTGAAACCCTCTTTTTAGGCTTGTTTGAAGGTAATACGTTCATTTTTTGGGTTGATATCTTTACAATTGTTGCATCATTTTATTTGGATTGATTCATGTTTTATATTTTCTAATACATGTCTCAGGTAACATCCTACTATGGCTAGCCAAAATACTAGAAGACCTAAAGGCTCTGTTTATTTCCAGCCAGCCTCTACATCGGAAACGTCTTCTCGCCAAAAAAAGGTCTTGGTAACAGGAACTACCCATCACACTAGTGAATACCATAGTCCCAGGTACAATGATATCCACAGGATATTCAACACTAGATATTTTACTCCAAAAGACAAAAACATGGAAGAATACTAGAACATCCAAAAATGTGGAATTCATCTAATTGTTTCCCGACCGATCCTTTTTCCCTACAAAGAGGCAACAAAATCGTGTTTCAAACAGTTCAACCCAAGCACAACGACTATCATAAGAAATAAGGTAAATTGAATATCATCCTTAAGGCCTAAAGACATCGAATCAAGGTATCACTTACCCACTCCTACATGTTCTCTCAATGAGCCATTCTTAAAAGGTTTCACCCAGGGAAAGAAAGGGCCAGCTAATTTGATGAAACATTGGTGGGTAGATGAGGAAAAGACACTTAAACATGGACAAAATATGTTTCCCACCCAGAGATTCAAAGAACCATACAAAATGTTGACCGCTGTGCTAAGCTGGTTGTATGGTGAGGAGAAAATAACATACTTTTAAAATTATTGGCTACCACTGGCACATACCATTGTCAAAATAGGACAAGTGTTCAATTGGGTATACATATTGGATTTCAACATATTTCTTCACATGAAAAACATTACAGGTATGAGAAAGACATGTTTTTACACATCGACCTACGTGATTGATGCCATTTATTCCCATATACAATTTACTGATCTCGGATGGAACTGGAACCATAACCAACCCCCTATACATGTGTATTTCTTTGAGTTATGGAGCATAAATTACATAAGACATTTTTATGACATTTGTAACATTTTCCTTTCCTCTTTGTACACTGTAGTTTTTGGGTTCCCAACGCACAAGTTTTCCATTGAAGATAGGACTAGGATGAAAGGGATAATACATTGGTATTTATGCAAATATTACTTGTACATCAGGGTCTATGGCACTAATGGGGCCCCACACCCTTTACCCTACTTTGTCCCAGATCATCTGTTGATGAGATAAATTTCTTACTAGACCATGGGGACAAGGGTATCCTCACTGCTTCTAAGCAGTATAAAAAAGCTCTTGCATGTGTTTCTAGTCGAAATAGGGAATTACACTATTTCTAATGGCCCCCATGCAAGAAAAGAGGAAGATTCCCTACAATATGTGTGCCTATGTATAGGAGAGAAAAAATTCCATGATCCACATGATTTTATAGTCAACCACATCAGATATGTGGGTCTCATCCATTCTAACATCCATGTGGTTTATTTTGAAGAAGACAAGTTTAAAGGAATCCTTTTCTATGAAGAATTCTTACAAAATTTACCCAATGATGTTGTTATATACAAACTCTAAGATGAACACAAAGAAATGAAGTGGGTAATAATTGAGAAGTTTGAGATACTACTCTAGGAAGAACATGCCAACTTGAACATCAAAGAACAAGAAAAGATTAGGAAGGAAGAAAAAATAGAACAAAAAAGGATTCAAGATGAGGAAGAATACCAAAAAAGGAAATACATAGAAGAAATAATTAAGAGATAAAATGAGCTCAAAGTGGAATAGGCTTCCATACAAAATAAGAAATATTAAGAGGGGGCTATGAGATTGGATGATGAAGCAGAGGCAAAAAGACTAACTGATAAGGTAGAGGCCAAACGACTAGCTGATGAAACCGAGGCTCAAAGGAAAGAAAAAACATTGTTGAAAGAACAACAATTGCTAAAATTGAGCAAGACTCCAAGCACCCCATCCATGCCCAATTTGGGTATTGTGAACATACCACCACAAGACTACACTCCCATCAATTCCATCCCAAGTGATTCTTCTTTCTCTTCTTAGTATGTGAATTTTGAATGGGTTGTAGTGGCCATCGAAGATTATTATTACAATAAAAGAACCAAAAGAATTGAGAAGAGATCAAACAAAAGAAAGAGAGGGGAATCCACCAATTCTAGGTCATCTGTAGGCATAGTAGTACAATGAAAGGTTGGGCCTAACCCATAAGAGAATGTTGTTCAAAGAGCCTCTTCTCTCCATGATTTCGTGGGGTTGAATGCCTCATTTTTTATTGAAGTGACTAGAACATCAAGCATGACCAAGACAAATATCACATAGTTGGAAACCGAATTGAAGAATGTGAAAGACAATGTCACTTCAGAGTTCAAGATAACCACAAAAGTGGTTGATTCTCTCAACACATAACATTTGAACAAAGATATGCAAACACAAAGAGATGAGATGAATGTTGAGTTAGAGAGAAGGATGGAGACCCAAAGGGACACCCATGATAGAGAGTTGGAACTGGAAAGGAAAAATATAAAAATAACTTTGGAGGAGAAAGGGACATAAACACTCACAGTAGAGGTTATCAAGGCCCAAGAATTAGAGTTAAGTGAGGAATTTGCAGTTGAGCAGAAAGAATTCCTCAATATTCTCAATAATTTATAGGATGATTGAGATGATCAACTCAGACTACAAGATAAGTTAACATAAATTCAAGGGCAATATCAAGAAGAAAATGAGGCCTTTGATAAAATCCTCAATTGGAAGGAAATGCATAAATCATCCCGTACTACACTACCATTGTATTATGTTAAAGAGAAGCTCATGTGTCATGTTTTATTCGACACCTGGAAATCGTTCTTGAAGAATATGAAAGTTTCCAAAAAAGGAGAAACTAACTCCTACATGGAGCTCTGGAGTAGCTCAAATGATCTCATGAAGGAATTTGGAATGAAGCCAATGATCCCCATCGATGAAGCAACATATTCCACTACGAGAATTGTTGACGTAGAAGAGTGCAAAAACATTATCCAAATAAGCATCCAAATTTTAACTGAGTTTGGAAGAGAATATTTGGAATAACAACTCTAAGATTGTTAAATTTTTAATTAAAATAAAGTACCAAGGCAAGTGTTTCTCTTCCCTAGGCGCCTAAGGGGGAGAAAGTGTTGAATGTGGGTCCTA
>CBVK0102051519.1:0-12844 GCA_900067695.1 Picea abies
GACACCTGTACCCCCATGCTCCATGCCACTTCCACCTGTGTCCTATCCATTTTCCCGTGGCACTTCTCATCTGGTCTCACATCCCCCTTGTCTCCGTCACTTGGTGCTTCCACCTCAGCACCCCTCGTCTCACCTTCACATTGTTGTCACCATCAGCCTCCCTGTCATATCCTTGTCCACGTTCACAGGCTGGGCCCCCTTGTAGCAGTCCAGTGAAGCAACAGTGGCTAAAGAAAGGCTGCCACGTTGTCCAAGACTAGAGTTGATCGGGCCTTACCTGATCCCTAGAAAGAAATTATTGAGGTAATTGATGGTGGTTGAACGTCGTCTCCTTCCATTAATAGAAGGTTGGAAAGGGACAAGCTCAAAGGCAGAATGTCCATCCAGCCTAACAAAGATTGCGTCTAACAGTCAACTGCATGGGCAGTCTGACCATTGTCTGCATGCACAGCCTAAGAAATAAGCTCATCAACGCAAAGCATTAAACTCATGTCGTGATTGTGCCTTTAGCAGCAGAGCTAGCTCCAAGTATTTAGAGGCATTTTTTCCATTTTTGTTAGTGTCGATGGTTGAGCTAGGCTCCCAGATTGTAAATTTTTTATGAAGCATTGGTTTCCCTGGTTATGCATTTGTATTTGAGACTTCGTGTTTAATGAAATTCATCTTCTTTCCATCTCTGTAAGCTCTGTGTTAAGACACTTAGAATTGGAGGATCTAGTCGAGGGTTGTGATATTGTAGGATGATGTAGGGTTGATCACTGCAATATTTTTCACTAGTCTTAATTAGTTTCCCATGTTACCTCCTTCCTCTCACACTGAATAGCTTGGAATTGGAGGATCTAGTCAAGTTGTTATAGTAGTATTGTGATTCTCGTAATTGTAAGATCCAGTCGAGCTGTCACTATAGTTGTTGTAGTTGTGTCATTTAGGCACATTTCAGTGGTTTGTTCTTTCTTCCCAAAGATGTTGGAAGGTCTGATGTCCATAGTAGTCTTGTTCATATTTTTCACCAAGTCTTCCATCTGCTCATTTTAAATTCATCTTATTTCCTAAAGTTAGATCAAGACCTCACCTGTTCATGCATAGCCTGGTCCAGGATTCTAAGTTAAAATGATATTGTTCTGAGTCTGTTCTCTTTTGATCACCCTTTTATAAAAAAATTGTGACATATAAAATGATGGGTATCAGGCTCACTCCTACTGCAATCCAGGAGTGACTTCTGGTGCTAACAAGAAGACCATATTGTATTTATCTTTTTGTTCTAGTACTCCTTCTGGTAGCCACCTTAGCCATCATATCTAAGTTTCTCTTTGCCACTTCTTCTCTGAAAGGTTGTAATTCTTCTTTTAATTTTCTGATTTTAGCTTGGTAGGCTCTATTCTACCTATATACATTCTTGAATTGCCTGTGAAAGGGAAAAAACCTCTTATATAGGAACCTTGCTTTATCAATTGTTTCCTCATACATATCCAATATCTCCTTTAGATTTATGCTAGAATCCAAATCTTCCTTTTTCAACTTGTTATTTTCAACTCTTGCATCCTTGAGCTGCTTCCTGAGCCTTTTGAAGGTAGGGTTACTTTCATGATGAGGATTTTTGATATCTATAACCTATATGGGTTTCTTAGAAGATTGAGATTTGTCTTTTTGCTGAGATGAAGTCTATGTTGTATCATCCTTCATGGGAACATGTTTTTTGGTTGCTGACCTAGTAAAAGGTTTTATAGCTTTGAATTTTTTTGCAGCCACTGGTGAGGAAAGGACAAGCTTTTCTCCTTTCACGCTCCTTGATTTTCTTGAGGGAATCTCCATGGGAGTAGGTTTTTCCACAGGTGAAAATTCTTTGTTAGGAGGTTGTGAAGGACCACCTTCTTATGCTTCATCAAGAGAATGGAAAGATTTATTACTCCTAGTCACCCTCTTCTTATCGCTTGAATCTATCTGCATAGTTTGCTCAAGTAGGGTAGAAATTTTTCTTTTGGACTGTGGTGAAGGATAAATATCTAACTAAAATTTTGATATAGCTAGAAAAGTTTCCCAATAAAGTGTAGCAATAATCTAATATGGTATTGGTAATACAATATTGAACCTCCCTTCACATGTAAAGTATCTTTGGATGACCTTGAGAATCTTGTCAAAATATTCCATCATGTGGCCTCTAGGAACTCCTTTGGATAGGTTATCTCCTTGATACTCATGTTTAAATAATTCCTTGGAGAAAGAAGAGTTCAGAGTCATAGATTTAAACCACTTCTCACCATGATTAGGTATCTTTGTAGATACAAAAACAGAATGCTCAAAGACTTCAAAATCCAACATACCTACCTTAGACTTTGTTCCACTAAAATTAAGTGCAAATTGATTGGCCACTTCAGGATGCCCTCTTTTCATTTTATGACAAGACTTAAGGAAACCCACCCTTTGAAAGGCTTCCTTAAAAAAAGTTTCATAATTGATGAGTTGCAGATCATATGGTTCGGTTCTCACAATTTCTCCCCCCTTGTGGATTTTCTTGCTTTGTTGACTGTCCATGGTTTCTATCTTTAAAAACATCATGTAACCTCTTATGACAATGCTATGTGAAATATATAGTAAAACAAGGGTTTTTAGGGTTTGATTCCAAAGCGGATATACTCAGAGTTCACCCGTCTGAAAACCTATACACAACAATTGGTATGGAGTGGGGAAAATTGCAATTGGGAGAGACAAAAGGAACAACAACTCAGTCTAAGTGAAAATGTAGAGAAGAAAAAAAGGCAACTCTGTAAAAACATAGGGTTTGCAGCGCCAATGCCAGTTCGTAGTGCACAATTGGTGGTGTAATTGAAATGGGTTTTATGAAGGATTAACAATTTTTTCATGTATGAGAGGGAATCTATAGAAAATGGTTAAAACCTAGGCCTTATAAATATTTCAAATTGACAAGGGTTCAGTCAATCAAAATACAGAGGATTCACAGTGCCAGTCTATAACACATAATTGGTGCTGCAAGGTTATAATAGACAGTTCACAATGCAGAAATATCAATGGGAATATAAATGGTTTGCAAAATGGAATTTTGGGATGACCCTTAGATAACAATATTGACCAATGACAAGGGTTTAGAACACTAGAAAATTTGGTTTGAGATTTTGCAGTGCATGAACATCAACAATTTGCAGTGCCAACAACACATAACAACATTACATCCTCAATCAACCTTTAAGAAGCATGCAAATTGTCAAGGGGTACCTGGTATGTATGAAATTAGGTTGGTGTTTCGTGAACCTAGTTGGACTTAGAGAGAGAAATCCAATCTTGAACAATCTTCTACAGTCAATTTGCAGCGCCAGTCTGCAGTGCCAATTTTCAAATTCCAGTAGCGCACTTCAAGGAAACTGTTAGAGTTTGTTCCTTGTCATAATATTTGAAAATCATACTGAATGAAAGCGCTGAAGAAAATGAAATATCCTCTAACACCTTTCCATAGTGCAATGAAGTACTTCTTAGTACGGTGCGAACTTTTAGGTGAGTTTGCATCAAATAGATCTGACCTCTGACTTGAGCTCCAAACGGTTGGAAAGTGACATAATGGAAACTTGTGTACACCTTTGAGACAAGACATATCATGATGATGATGTTTTTAGACGAAGGGTGTGACCCATGTGAACCCTTATTCTCCTTATGATGATAAATAATACCATGACACTAAGGTTCTAAACCAAGAATAAAACAAGACTATGCTTACGGAAAAATCAAAGAATTGAGTTATGACATGAAATATAACCCAAAGCCTAAGACTTGAAAAACCCTATGACTCAAAACAAGACAAATCTAAGATGTTTTGACCCCTACCATCCTATGTTCTAACAACTTGTATAGTTGGAGACAACAACTCTTGATGTTTGAGAATGTAAGTTTTCAATGTTCGACATAATTACATCCTATCCCATTATTATATTTGAATTGTTTTACATTATTATATATTTTTAATATAATTGAATAATCTAACTATTATTTATATTTGATATTATTCATATTAGTATTTATTCCCCTTTTTAAACGGCTTTATTGATCTCTAGTTTTTCACACTTTCTCCCTCATAAAAATTTTCCTACTCTAATTAGTCTCAACGACTAGTTTAACCTTGCTCAATTCTTCTCCAAAAAATTTCTACTCAACAGTCATCTTCCTCTTCAAAGATATAAATACTATTCTCTAACACACATTTCATACATTTGAGCTTTTGGTTGTCCTTGATGACGAGTGGAGTGTCCAACTGAAATGTTGGACATTTCAAAAACATTTGTTTAATTATGTCGAACTGTGAAAAATTACATTCTCATATTTTTAACCCCTATGGAGAGGATTGTCTCAAAGAGACACATATTTTTGAAAATATCTGCATTAAAATGGTGAAACGAGTGGCTGATATCACCTTCTTAAAGCATTGTCATGATTCAAGTGTCCTTCCTCCATTTACTCAAATCCAACAACATAATCGAAGGGATAATATTGCATGTATCCTCACCAGGGCCAACAATGCCATCTTACGCTTGGAAATTCATTACATCGGGTACAACCTTCATCGATTATCACTTAAATTATAAAACCTCCATATTAAAATAGCTTCAATCATCTCCTTTGATATCTGGTGTAGGATTGAACACATACCTCCCATATTATTTTTTACTCTTCCTCATGCAAAACAATTCACAAATTCTCTAATTTGTATGCGAAGCAATATCTCTCTCAACCTCCACATCTAATCAAATCCTATTCTGATCACTCACCCCAATATTTAACCAATTATTTCTCACCCACTAGATCCACCCTTCCCCTCTCGGATTGCACAAAATTATCTCCAGGTTCCCACATTTCACATACAAAAAAGAACTCAATATCTGCGTAGCAGTCAATCAACCCTAATCTCGTTCCTTTCATCACTACCCCCCCTTATCACTTGTCTCCTCCTTATTCTCATTCATCATTGTGCATATCATCTCCTTAAACTACTAACAAGCCTGCCTCCATCAAATGAACCTCAAGTATTGCCCCTAACCTCATGCAAGAGAACATCCTACCTAATTCTAGTCATCGTACTACCTTTCCCCACCCGGACAACACTGAATTATTATCGTATGGAACCCACCATGCACACTTCGTAGAACACCCATTCTCCTTGAAACTGAACTCTAATCTTTCCCCACCCATAGTCACCACCCCCCCTCTCTTCTTCTCTCCTTCTTCACCAACTTCATTGTGCAACTCATTGCTAAAAACTACTAATAAACCAACTTTCAACTGCAGCTCTGGTACTCTCTCTAACCTCGCTCAAGAGAACCTCAACCCTAATTCTAGTTAGCATACTTTTAATTGAATCTCTTCCTCTTCCTCCATTCAAGAAAACAATCAAACATTTGTTTCTCTCGACCCCCTCCCTCACACCAACAACCCTAACTAAATAATTTTTCCCACGGTCTCACTCTAATCTAGCCACGACCCCTTCAATTTCTCACATTAAAAACATCAATCTTAGTTCCCTACCTTTCACTAAACATTGTGAACCTTTCCAACATCATTATTCCAACCTTCACACCACCCCTAACACTCTCTCCAATAAGAACCCTAATATTCAAATCTCCTTGAGTAGTTCTTAGCTTAACCCCCCCTCTTCTTTTTTCACCTCTAATCAATAACTCACAACTAAGTGCCCTAACCTCCCTATCTATTTACCCTATGATGAAAACCCCTATGAAATTCATTACTCCTTCCCCCCCTTCTATCCCTCATCCTCCCACCTTTATAAACCTTTCTTCTCTCAAGTAGGACACTCCTACCCTCCATCTTCTTTAAAAAGGTTTTAATTATGTCATAGACTCGAAATGTTTTCTCGTAGAAGATATTATTTGTTCCATTGAATCCATTACCCATGACCTTCCCACTCACGAAGCTAAGGAAATTAGACAATACTTTGGAAGAATCCTACGACGATCCAAACTGCCTAAACCTAACGTATCTAAAGAACAACTCCTATATATTATTCTTCTTAATGAAAACCCTGATACCATCATCCTCAAAGCCAAAAAAGGAAACACTTCGATTATTATGAACATTGTCGATTATGATTCCAAACTCCTAGACCTCCTCTCTTCCTCTATGTACAAACTTCTTCCCAAAAAAACCATTACCTCCATCACAAACATGGTCACCAAAACCATCAAGTATTCCTCCCTTGATCCTAATATCCAAAAGAGCCTAATTCCTCACAACCCCCAAACCCCCAAGATCCATGGACAACCTAAAATACATAAAAAAAAATGCACCCCTCTCTGAACTACAATAAGCGCCATTAGAGCCCCCACTTATGTGCTTTCCCAGTACCTTTATGACAAGATTCAAGTCTTTGTCGGAAAAACCTCTTCCTTTATTAAATACTCCACCGATTTCATTCACAAGACTAAGAATCTTCACCTGAATCTCCAAGACATTTTGGTCAGATTTGATGTTGTTTCATTATCCACAAAAATATTTGTTTTTGAAGCTCTTAACCTAATATCCAAAATTTTAGTTCCTAAAACCTTACACCTTATCTAAATTTGTTTATCCTTCACCTTCAAAGGAGTGTGTTATGAACAAACCTAAGGTATAGCCATGGGGTCATCCTTATCACTGGTTGTTGCTAACTTATTTATGGAACAATTTGAAAACTTATATTTAAACAACTTCCACCTCAAACCCAAATGTTGGTTTAGTCGTGTAGACAACACCTTCCTCATTTGTACTCATGGCCATTCCAACCTTCTCAACTTTTTTAACAACCTCAACAGCCTTTCCCCTGACATCAAATTCACTATGGAAATCCAAAAGGACAAATCCCTCGCCTTATTGGATGTCCTTATTTATAGACTTCCTAAAGGCTCCCTTACCCACCAGTTTTATAGAAAGAAGACCCACACCAATAGATATCAAAATTCTAGTTCCCACAACCATCCAGCCCAAACATTTGTTGTCCTTAAAACCCTAGTTACTAGGGCCCTCTTCATTTATTCCCCTAATTCCTCATAGAATAAAAATACCACCGAACTAAGGCTCTTCAATCCAATGGCGACACACTCTCCCAGATCAACCAAGCATTTTTCTCTTCCATCAAACCCAAAGAAAATTTACCCTTAACCCCCTCCCCCCCTCGGGCTCTCATCTCCCTACCCTACATCCAAGGGAAAACTGATCTAATATCAAAACTTTTGGCCAAGAAGAATATCAAAACCATGTTCAAACCCCTAAAAACCCTTAAACAACTCTTTATAACTGCTAAAGAAAAACCTGACCCAATCTTGGGCCCATGAGTTTACCAAATCCCTTGCTCCTGTGGAAAGTATTGCATAGTTCAAACTAGTAGAACTTTCAAATCCTAACTCAAAGAACATATAGCTGATATGACCCACAACAACATCTTCAAATCAACTATCATCGAACACTCCTCCAAATCCAAGCATATTATTTTCTTTGACCAAACAAAATTTTTATTCTCAACACATTACTACTCCACTCGACTCATACGGGAAGCTCTCAAAATAGAAAAACATCGCAATAATTTTAATCGCGAAGATTACTACAAACTTAGCCAATCTCGGAAACCCACCATTCACTACCTTGAATAGTATGTTTCCTTTGAACATTTTGCATTTGCCCCCTTTCCCTTCCTTTCTTTCTACTCTTGTTTCCTTGCCTTCTTTTGTACTTTTACATCTTCTATACATTTCACACAAAAGTGTTCTCTCTTCACTTCTCAGTTGTTCCTAGTTTTCCAATGTTTCTCTGTACACATAAAAAAAAATTGCCATCTATATTTCCTATTATTGTTTAAGAATATGATATCAACTTACCATGATCATATTTTGTCCTCAATTCTTATTCTTCTTCCTTTCCTTTATTTTCATCATTATTTTTAGATCATAACACCATGTTATTATATAATTTCAAGATTTCCTTCCTTTATATTCATCATTACTTTTTAGATCATAACACTTTAATTCTTCATTATATTCCATTAGCAATATAACCACTTTTACATTGCCCATCTTATGATATCATATCTCACTCTTACATTATAGTGTACTTAATATATATCTATTATCTTCTAATTCTTTTACATTATTATATATTTTTAACATATCATATCCCACTCTTACATTATAGTGTACTTAGTATATATCTATTATCTTCTAATTCTTTTACATTATTATATATTTTTAACATAATTGACTAATCTAACTATTATTTATCTTTGATATTATTCATATTAGTATTTATTCCTCTTTTTAAATGATTTTATTTATCTCTAGGTTCTCGCACTTTCTCCCTCATAAAAATGTTCCTACTCTAATTAGTCTCAACAACTAGATTACCCTTGCTCAATTATTCTCAAATAATGTTCTATTCAATGGTCATATTCCTCTTCAAAGCTATAAATACTACTCTCTCACACACGTTTCATACATTTGATCTTTTGGTTATCCCTGATGATGGGTGGAGTGTCCACCTGAAATGTTGGATGTTTCAAAAACTATGTACAAAATATATATCCAAAAATATTTGTTGAACTATTGATGATGTTGAGTGTATAGATGCAACATTTATCATGTAATATTAATGTATAAGTGGGAAACTCAGTATTGTGCTTGAATTTCAAAATTACACACACATATTCAGATTATATGTGTTTGTATTTGGTTTTATGTATAGTATTGTTTAATGAAACTTTACATGTTTATGATTTAGTCTCTTTCTAATTCACATGTATGGAATTTGATAATTTTATGTATAATATTGTTTAATGGAAGATTACATGTACAATTCATATGATTCAAATGTATGATATATTTTTTTTTTTTTTGGGTATATAATTTTATATATGTGTTTCATTAATATTGGATCAACATCAATATTGTATAGTGACGTTACACAAATTTATGACATGTAAAAAATTAGTCACATCATATAAATCATATTGAATAATAATGATATTACAAAATGGCAAGTGACAATTAATAATGAATTAAGTTATTATATATACTACAAACTCACAATTGGCTCACAAATTAGATCAACCAATTAATAATAGAGAGAGATACTACTAAAATTTATTTGTGTTATAAGGTATTGGGATTATACTTCCGAAAGTTGCCTCCCCAAAAGTAGTATCATATATAGATGTTTTTGTTTTTTTTGTGGTACAACAAATTAGTTAATTTGTACTTGTGTATGATCAACTCAATTCCTTTGGAGCTCCAAAATCCAATCCAAATGCATAGAAAACCAATCCTTATGATAGCCATGAATTTCCACTATACCAACATCCACGTTGCTTGGGAAGCATGTTAATGAGATGATCAAATAGAGCCAAATGACCCAAGCTTCCAACATCCAAAAAAATTGGCTAGAGAAGCTTTTCCTATAATCACAATAATAAAGAGGCTAGACTTAACCAAATCTTGGATTCTATGCACACTTACAACCAACTTGAACTTTCATAGTGTGTTGAGAAAAAATATGGGAATGATAAGAAAATTATAGTAATGGTTATTGATCTAAGATAAGGATTATTTCCACTATTGGATGTAAATCTACATTTGATATAAACATTGCTTTACTAAAATATATTTGCATGATAATCACCAAGTGACTAATGCCTATGATGCAAGTTTTGTTTTGTTTTATATTTCCACAAGTTATAAGAACGTAGTTTGATGCATTAGCATTTTTCTTATCTAAGACCATGTCAAGCCTTCACCAATGGCCATAAAATAAATATAGTGTGCCTACTACACACAAGTATCAATTCAAAATCACTTGCACACATATATTGCTAACTACATATTTAACTCTCTCCTTTTTTGTAGTTACAAATATCAGATAGTGAGTGAGGGAGATAACCATGTAATGATCATAAGGGTTCTTGTACAAAGTTGATGGTTTGAAAAGTGGAAATAGGGTGTGAAGGACCACAGACACAGGAGCATGTGCACATCCTTAGAAACATGTACACATTTGTAATCCTATATTCTTAATGCTCCCCAAAATTCCATACATTATTTCCAACTCATGTTTTTCAGGGATGCACTCATGTTACTAAAGAGGAGCATGTTAGAAAATTGATGTGTTCCTGAGAAAGAGCATGCATTCACTTTAGAATGTGTGAATGCTCCTAAGTAGGGGTGCATGTATGTTCCTATTACAATGTCCAAGGCCTTGAGATCCATACCTAGTGATAAAAAATGCTAATGGTACCTATATACCTAGTTAGATGTAAATGATTCCCTTGAGAGGTCATTTGTGGTGTTTCAAGGTGTCACTCTTAGTCGTAGAGCCTAAAAGCTTCCTTTAGGGCCAAACTCAAAACCCTAGTCCCGAAGATCCTCCATAAAATGTTTTTTTGGGAAATAAAATGACAACGAAGGGGTCCCACAAGTTGAAACCCGATGCCTCAGATCCATTGCAACCGAGGGTTCTTCAATCCAAGTCTCATTTTGAGTTTTATCACCAGTTTCAACTCGCCTCTTCAAACCATTCAGGAACATGTTAGAAATTTGGTCTGGGGGCATAAAATTCAAACCGAAAAGCATAACAGTGTTTTTAAGCTCTCGCACACCTTTTTGGCTAACGCCCACATGACCACACTACCCAAAATCGTGTGACACAATGTTCTTGAAAATCGACCTCTTGTTCTGAAATTGCACTATGCCACATTGATAAAAACCCTAGTCTCGAAGATCCTCCATCAATCATTTTTCTAGGAAATAGAATGATAGATGAGGGGCCCCACTAACTAAAACCCAGTGCCCCAGATCCAATGCAATCGACGATTCATCCATATGAGTCCCAGTTTGATTTTTACCATGAATTGCAACTCACATTGTCAAGTTATTCAAGGACATGCTGAAAATTTGGTCTGGGGCATAAAATCCAAAACGAGCAGCATAAAATAGTTTTGTAAGCTCTTGCATGTCTGTTTGGCTAAGGCCCATGTAACCATGCTACCCAAAATCGTCCGACACAATATTCTTGAAAATTGACCTCTTGTTCAGAAATGACACTATGCCTCATTGAGAAAAACCCTAGTCCCGAAGATGCTCCATCAAACACTTTTCTAGGAAATGGAATGACATCAGAGGGCCCCCATTAGCTTAAAATCGGTGCCTCGAATTTAATGCAACTGACGGTTCATCCATCTGAGTCTCATTTTGAGTTTTATCGTGAGTTGAAACTCACCTCCTGAAGCCATTCAGGGACACGTTGGCAATTTGCTCAGGGGAAAAGGCATGGCAAAACATGCCATTGGAAGGCATGAAAATGCATGGGAAGGTAATGGAATGGAAAGGAAATGCATGGAATGCATGGCATGGCATGCCATTGCAAGGAAAAAACACTTCATTAGATAGAAAGAAAAATTTTGATATAAAGTTAAGTCATATGTCCCTAGAAAAAATGTTTTTAATTTCTTGGTATGAGAAATGTTCCATTTTTTGTGATTCTTGTTTCATTGCAATCCACATTTTGATTTGAATTTTTCCTTGCATAATGTTATGTAAAGATACATTTATTTTTGTATAGGTTAAAATGGGAAGCTACATGGAAATACATGCAAGAAGGGATTGGTCTATTTTAGATTGTAGTGGTGTTCCAGGGATTTGTAAATGTAGCAACCTATATTTTTGCATTAGAAGGTTAGAAATTTAATTTTTATTGTTCTTAGTGATTCATTGCTTAATTTGTTGGGTTTATTTAGAATCATATAAAAAATTGATATGTATACATCTGAATCTATTTATGTGTTGCGGTATATTATTTTTATTGTTATATGTTTATGACGATGATAGTTATGTGATTTGTTTAAACATGCAAATTGAAATGTGGAACTTTGCTATGTGGATATTAGTTCAAAATTATGTTGTGAATGTATAATATATGCAAGGAATCATGTAAATAAACAGACATTTCTTAATTGAACATTAATATAGATAATGATTCTCATATGAAATTTGTAATGTATATGCATGGATATGAGCAATGTGATATCCAAATGACTAGAGTGTTGAGGTGACCAAGGCATGTCATGGCATGACAAGGAAATAAATGGCATGGAAAGTCAACACAAGGAAAGGCATGGAATGGCAAGGCAAGGCATGTCATGGAAAGGCAAGGCATGGCACATGAAGGCAAGGCAAGGCATGGAAATAAATGACATGGAAAGGCAAGGCATGATAAGGCATGTCATGGAACGATAAGGAATTCCATAGCATGGCATGGGAAGGCATGGAATGGAAAGGCAAGGCATGGATTGGAAACACAAGGCATGGCATGGCATGGAAAGGAAAGGAAATGCAAGGCATGGCATGGTATGGCATGGCAAGGAAAGGTATGGCATGGCATGGCATTGTATGGAAAGGTAAGAAATTGCATGGCAAGGCAAGGCAAGGAATGGCATGAGAAGGAAAGGCATGGAATGGAATTGCATGGCATGTCATCACAAGGAAAGTCATGGAATGTGTTGGTGTCAGAAGTCACTCCTAGATTGCAACAGGAGTAAGCCTATGCCCATCAGTTTATGTCACTATTTGTTGATAACGGGTGATGAATGGAAGTAAACTCAGAACAATATCATTCTAACTCAGAAATTAGGCCAGACATGCACAAGAAGATGAGGTCTTGGTTCAACTTCAGACAGTAAGTTATAATAATGGTGAGTAGAAGGAATACTTCTGTGAGGAAATGCGAAGACCTGTTGTAGGCATCGAGCTTCTAACATCCTATAGAAGAAAACTTTGAACACAAGAACCTCTTATATTCAAAAGCAGAAACA
>CBVK0102051521.1:0-25615 GCA_900067695.1 Picea abies
GATGATGATGATGATGATGACGACGACGACGACAACGACGACGACGACGACGATGATGATGACGACGACGACGACGACGACGACACGGTTTCTTGTTTTATGTCTTTGGAAATATATTTAAATTAACTTTCATAGTTTTGATGATGATTATGATGATGGCGACGCGGCAGTGGTGGTGATGATGACAAGGAAAACAAGGAAGAGGACGATGATGATGACGATGGTGATGATGACAATAATGACAATGAAAAATACGACAAGGAGAACGCTAATGATGACGATGACGACGACGGTGATGACAATGATGAAAATGACAAAGACAATGATGATGATGACAACGATGATGATGACGATGATGATGATGAAGACCACAACGATGAAAACTACGATGAAGACGATGACGATGACGACAATGACAATGAGGACGATGATGATGATGACCATGACGATAACGATGATGATGTTTATGATGTTGTTGATGAACATTTTCGGGCTCCTTTTGACCCGAACTTAACCCGATTGCATATTTCTCCATGCTAGTTGGATGGACGGGGTCTGTAATCGGAGATAAGGATTTCCATGTTTAAAATGCTTTCTGTTTGATTTGGAATAACAATTTAATTGGTCGTTTACTTGGCTAAGTGATTTTTCAATATGAGAATTAGTGAAAGATAAAAATATTGTATTTTTTATTTTTTATTTTATTATAATATTTAAATTATTAAATGTAATATTTGAAAATTTATTAATTTATAAATAAAAAATTAATATCTTTTTATTTTTTAATATAATAATTAATTAAAAATAAGTATATATTATATAATATATCTATTTTTTAATATCTTAATAATTTAAAAACTTAAACATAGAAGGTTTGTTCCATGGTCTTTACATTATACAAAATCAAGATAAGAGGGCTTAAAGAGGGAGAGTGTTGCTAAGGCAAGGCTCTTTCATCAAACCCTAAAAGAAAATGACCCTAGGTGTAGATGACCTAGACCTGGGACGTCCTCTTCCTCTTGAATTCAAAATGGTACGGCTAGCTAAAGGGAGGAAGAAAAATGAGTGTAGCTATGGTTAGGCTCTCTTTTTCTTCTTCAATGGCTAAAAGTTTTTCTATCAGGGGACATGAGACAAGGACCTACTTGTGTGCTTGTCACCTAGGGTTTTGATTCAGTAAATTATAAATACATGCAAGAAATAAGACTACAACCATTCATTTAAGAAGTTTTGCAGAAAAATACTTACAATTCATCAAAAATAACCTTGCAAACCCTAGTTGTAACACCTTCCTTCAAGAAAAACACCATAGAATGCCAAAAATCTCTTCCTTCAACAAGTGCACCTTCCTTAATTCATCCAATAACCCAACTAGTGCGCAAAAAATCAGACCTCACTATGAGTGAGTAAATTGTGATGCTAAAATGAGGATCAAAATCCTCAATATATACTGTATCAATGATCTAATTTTACTTTTTAGGTCATAAAAAGGCCTACAAGGACATAATGTCAAAATCATACTATTTTTACATTAAATCCTAAGGAAAAACCCTAATTAAGAAGAAAAGAGAGTAAAATCCCGTTCAATGGAGGCGCTAGCCCTTTCTAGGGAAAATGAGACATCCAGGAGCAAAAGGTTAGCCCCCCAGGGGCCTCTCCAACATGCCACACGTGCCACTGCTGCCCAGTGTGCCTCCAAAAGCTTCCATGCAACTGAATGAAGTCATGGTGAATATGGGGACTTCCTAAGCCTTCCAAGGCTAGCGTTCCACTAAAAAGGGGTCATTCCCCCTAGGTCTAGTCCTGCTAGAATGTCTCTCGTGGAACGTCCTCTTCCTCTCAGGTGAAAAACCCCTGATCAATCTTTGTCCTGTCTCTTCCCCTTGATGGGTTCTCAACATCCATATGGTGGTCTCTTTAGCCCCTCTGGAGGTCCAAACTGGTCATCTCCCCATGTGTACCGGTCCAAATGGTACCTGTCCGTCGGACATGGTCCTACACATCAAATTTACGCCCTCCATGGGCTCATTAGTCACAGGGATCATACGAATTTCAATCACATCTCATCATCAATATTATTAAACATGTGCATAAAAACCCCCAATAGATTAGTCAATAGCTCAAAGACACTACAAAAACTTGTAATACGAGATTGGAGAAAAGGACAAGGCGTCCTATTGGGCTAGTGTCCACAAGAAAAGGAAAGTTTCCAGAAAGATCTCATCCAAGACATGTAAGTAAGGTGATGTGGTTAGGGGATTTCCAAACATGTGGGTGCAGTGAGGGCCAAGGATGCATAAGTGTTACCTGTGGGTGCCTTTGTAGAAGGCGAGGTGTACCTGTCATGGATGCATTTTTTCCAAGCCCATTCTTTCCTTTATTCTTTTTATTCTTGTTTTATTGTTTTATTTTCTTTTTTCGTTCAAGAACTAACCAGGGGACACTGCCTTGGCATGGTGACCATAGCTGATAGTGTTACCCACAAGTACTTTCACAAAGATGAGAAGGGTGGCTCATGATGAGACCACCTTTCCCTTGGCCATGCAACCAAAGGTCACTTCCCTTGCGTGGTAACGAGATGGTGGCAATGTCATACTGTTAGGTACCCATGGACCTAATAGGATGGCTCATGATGAGACCCCCTATCCTTTGACTAGGTCTTGTTTTGTTATTTTCTGGGTCCCTCTTGTCTCTTGTTGAGAGGATTTTTACTGCCTTCTCGAGGATCCCTGGGTGAAGCATCTCGAGGTTTTATTTCTAGGCTTTTGTCTTTTACCAACTGCTTTTACCTTTTGGACCTTTAGCCCCTTCTTCCCATGAGATAAGGTGCAATCCTACAAATAGGTCAACCCAATGCCCGGACAAGGGGAATGGGATAAATGAGCAGGAGATAAGACGAAACAATGGTGCTATGATGGGAGTGGATGATGACTTTTTAGAAATTCCCCCAGTGGAAAACCAAGACCTATGGGCACAGGCTTGCTAGGGAACCCTCTCAATTTCCCCAAGCATGGTCAAGTGGGCTAATGTAATATCCAAGCAGTTTTTAGAGATAAAAGCAATCAGATGCATATATTCAAAGGTTTCAATGATCAAAAGTAACACATACCATGATACCTGGACCAATTACCTCATGGAGCAAGAACCTCTTCTGATACAGGATCAAGCCGATGGTGATGGATGCTACTGCTGCTGACAAGACAAAATATGATGAATGAATAAAAGGCGGGCCCTCTAGGGCCATGCTCAGGTCAATCCTTCTCTCGGTACTCCATGTCTAGGACCTATGGGCCTCGAGACATGATCTCCTAGTTATCCCTAAAGAGTGGGGATAAGAAGTATCAAATATTACTTATCATATATTAAATTAAAAAAAATTAAGACTTGATTAATTTATGATTTATTAACATAATCAATTTATTAATAGATTAGTCAATTGTAAAGAACAGTCCATTATAGCAACAAAAACAACATACAATAGGTAATTTTTTTTGTTTGCATTAGGAAATATACATCACAATTAATAACTACATCATTGTCACATCATCCAATATAGTATTGAAAGAATAATAACACAATATCATTCATTCGTGATGTAAATCCGAGAGATTAGTTATGAATAATGATACACATATCGACGCATTAACACAAATAAATAACATGTAATGACCCGATCATTACGATTACAAGAGAAGATTTATTTTATTTTATTTTTTCTTTTAGGTAGGGAGGCAACGACAATGACAGTTGAACCACACAACCTAACGATGAACACATGCATGCAGATCAAACAACAAACAACAACAAGTCAACTCACTAGAACAATGAGCAACTCGGTGAAACGTGTAAATAAAAAAGATATAAATGACTTCCCACCCGACTCAAACATGATAACGCGTACAAGCTAAAGGACAACATCCCCAATCCCAACACAATGACCTCGACGGCCAGTAACTAGAACCTCTAAGGAATGCAACCAAATGCGAGAAGGCATTACAACCTAAGCACCAAAAACAACTACAATGAACAACGCTAACAACGGGTACCACAGACTCAGGCCAAGTTATCATTCACCTCTATCCATTAGGGCATGCAATGATCCCCACATCAGGAATCATGTCGTCACCAGGTGATAGGCATGACCACAACCATGGTGCAACAACATAACTGTACCCTCAACATAAGCCAAAATAAATGCGCTAGGAGATCAAGTTAACTATCTAACCCTTATAGACTAACCCTAGCGCCCAGTTGACAAGTCAACAAGACAACTATGACTTTCACACGACACAATAATTTCCTTGCGCAACAATATCAATCGGTACACATTAACATACAATTTATCAACAATTAGTTCATGGTAACTATTCTCCAATTCCGTTATTGGGTAGGTAATTTTCTAAGGAGGAAATTCCTTATCGTTTAACTGAAACCAAAAACTACAACAAGTCTTTTAAGAAATAAAAACATATCTTTTAAATCTAAAAATGCTATCCTTTAAACTGACAACATATAATAAAATTGCTATCTATAAAATCTAAATATTGATATTGTTTATCACATTAGATATAAAAATGTTGTCATTACCTATTAAATTGCTAGTTATTCACTGTATGCCACGCATCCAAAAATTTCTATTGTATACAAAAATATCATTGCTATCTAACTTGATTCTCTATTTTTTCATTGACCATACAATAAGAGCTAAATAAAGAAATTAACAGTAATGACATACCATAAAGACATTAACGTCTAAATTTAATGCTGACCATTAATGATGTGTCCAAATCTCCCCTGAGTAGTCTGGCTACGTAGAAGGTCGCCAAATTCTGGACAGCGTCATCCTAGCTCATGAAGTTATCCATCTACCAAAACACAAGGCATGCTTCTAAAGCTGGATCTCTCCAAAGCCTTTGTCAAACTAAGTTGGAGCTACTTAAAATCTACTCTCCTCACCTTTGGGTTTGATCACACTTGGGTCTCTTGGATAGTCAACCTCACCTCTTCATCACTTTTCTCAATCCTAGTCAATGGCGTCCCATCCAAAACTTTTTCCCCCTCAAGAGGAATTAGACAACAGGACCCTCTCTCTCCCTTCCTTTTCATTCTTATGGCAGAAAGGCTCATCCGCATGCTAAAAGAAGCCATCTGGGACCTCTCTCCCTCGGGCCTCATGCCCCACAAAATTTCTCCCCCCATCTCTCACAGCCAATTTGTAGATGACATCCTTCTCATGGGACTCTCCACCGTCAAAGAAGCCCATTGTTTCAGATCCATCATTGACCCTTTTTGTGAAGCTTCAAGAATGGAAGTAAACTTAACCAAATCCCAAGTATTATTCTTCAATACACCCTTATTTATCCAAAACCATCTCACACTCCTCTTGGGTTTCACCTGCAGTTTCCTATCGTCAGTCTACCTGGGCATCCCCCTCATTGATAACTCACTCTAGAATGCCTCCTGGAACTCCTTGTTGTCTAGTTTTAATAAGAGACTCTCCCTATGTACCTTTCCCTCTCTCAATCTACCTAGGCACCTCGCTCTCCTTAAATCTGTCCTTCAAGCTCTCCCGATTGACCCTTTCTCAGCCTTAGCGGCCCCAAGCTTCATCCACAACACCCTAAGATTGATTCAAAGAAGATTTATACGGCAAGCTACCAAGGAGGGACGCAAAATATCCCTGGTAAGTTGGAAAAATGTCTACAACCCAAAAAACGCAGGAGGCCTCGGTCTATGAGATCCATCCACTCTTAATGAAGTCCCTAGTGCTAAAATCTGGTGGAGATGGCTGAAAATACCCCAGGATCTCTGGGCATGATTATGGAGGAAAAAATATACCCCCAAAACCCTGGAAAAAGAACTCATCAGGTGAAATGGTCAAAGCCCAGGATCGCTAATCTGGAATGTTGCCTGGAACAATCGAGGACTCATCATGGACCACTCATTCTAGGAACTGCAAAATGGTACATCAAAAAAATTTTGGAGTGACTCGTTGCAACAACTCCCTGTCTTAAATACAAATCTGAACCTCAGAGACCTCATTTTTCTTACCACTACCATAGGATTACACAGATTTATCGACTCATGGAATCCTTTTGATCCAGGAGAATTATGGCACACCTGGAAAAACACCCACAAACTCCTAAATATTCCTCCAACTGTCGACCTTCGACCCCTACAGGATCATCTCACCTCACAGAAAATCTTCTATCAACAAGGGGAGTACATTATTCGGTGGGGCCACTCCCCTACATATGCCTTTAACATTCCAGAAGAATACACCATAAAAGCAGGCCATGAAACCTTGCCTCGAGAGGATATTTGGGGGAAAATCTAGGATATCAAATCATGGCCAAAAGTCAGCACCTTCCTCTGGATAGTGGCACACAACAACATCCTCACTTGGGATAACTTAATAAAATGGGGCTTCATTGGCCCTTCTTGGTGTCAACTTTGTGAACAAGAGGAAGAAACTCTAAATCATCTTCTCAACCTCTACCCCTATAGCTCGAAAAAATGGGTTCAAAGAACTAGCATCATTAGAACTTCAGACAGAAACCGCATGGGTCTAAAGGAAACTATTGTAGATTAGATAAGCTCAACTTTCCACTCTCCCATTATCAATAGAATCTAGCAACTACTCTCAGGCTTCATCCTATGGCAGATCTAGAAAGAAAGGAATAGGAGAATATTCAACTCAGTCACCAAAATGTGGCAAGATGTGTTGACCACAATCCACACCAACATCAATGAAACCATCTCGCTGCATCCATGGATGGAGAAGAACCTTCAAAGCCCAAAACATGAAGATCATATCATCAGAGCATGGAATTTAAACATCACCCCAACCCCAGATTAGCTTATGGAAACTGAGGGATGCAAGACCAGCCCTACTTTTTGGGAGGCTCCATCCATGAATTTCTTCAAACTTAATTTTGATGGAGCCTCCAAAGGTAACCTGGGACCAGCTAGATACGGTGAAGTCATCTGGAACAATGATAGAGAAATCCTACACATCCTAGTAGGTAGCATGGGGCACAATACCAATAACGCTGTTGAAATCTGGAGTCTTCTCTGTGGATTGCAAGCTACCTCAGAGAAATATCTCTTTCCCCTCATCATGGAAGGTGATTCGCATATTGTGATCAAGATTCTCACATCTGCTCAATGGAGCAGATCCAGAGAATTTATCTCGCAGCTGGTGACTCTTGAATGGGCTCTGCGGAATAAAATCTATTCTTAAGACACAACAGGTAATCCTTCCTTCCCACGTCAGAAGAATGACCAATCAAGTAGCTGACTGGCTAGCAAATTTCGGAGTTGAGATTGAAGAATGCATATTCTCTTGTACCCCTTCTACCAATCCCACTCACCCCGTCGTCATTGCTTGTAAAAACATAGCTCACTCCAAAGACCAGCCCCCGGATGGGGTGATCTCTTGAAATGACAACTCCACTTAGGCTAGCTACCACTTGGCCACTCCTTAAGCCACCTGGTGTATGCCCCTTGCCAAATCCCATCCCTGGTCCTTTCAAGGCTTTGCGTTACCTGCCGCCACCCTCCACTTCTCAGTCGAACTCTACTATTCACTTGCCCTAGGAGCTCTGCAACGCATGCGTCTTCATGGCGCCGTGAAGAAGCTCCTTCACCTCGCTTCATCTCTCAAAATGTATTTTTCTTCTTCTGTATGTTATGGGCTCTTCGGAACCACAACTTCTTTCTTCAATTTCGAAACGCCAACTATCTAGAGCTCTCGTCCCCCTGCGCCTTGTTTTCGAGCTCTGGTACGAATCTTCGTGGGGTCCTCTTAGGTTTTGGAGGTTGCCTCTCACGATGCTATGACCCCAAGGTAAGCCAAAGCGGGGGGCAGCCTGGTACTTGGCTTGTGGAAGGAAACCGCCGGCCTCAGACATTCCATATGATCCCGTCAACCATCATGAATATTTTCCCGCAGCTTTCCCAGAAGTCCCAAATGAACTCCCAGCAGCCACGACCCCTAAATCTCTCCTCGTCGACCCCCCCTGGAGCATATCCTCTTCCTGAAGAGACTCCTTCTCTTTCACCTAATCTCATGGATGCCAAAAACCAGCCACCTTGCAACCTCTCCCCCCTCTCGAACCCCTCTGGTTGTAGGGTCGAGTGGTTAGATTTTCATGGGAATTCACTTGGTTTTGCGCCTCCTCCTCCCTCCCCCCCCCTCAGTTCCCTTTCATCTCCACCCTTGTATCCTCCTCCACCTCTTTGCTCTCCACCCACCCCAACCCCTCCTGTGCTAGGTGTGCGAACCAAACAAAAATATTTCATAACCTGAGCACCATTAAAAAGGAATTGGAGGATATAAAATTGATGAAAAAGACTTGGAGGAGATCAAACTAGCAACGCTCGATGCACAGAACCAGGAAGAAGACTGTTGGAGAAGGGTGGATGCCATGATGATGTTCATGCAAGATCTTCAACATGCTATCGCGTAATGTGGGAAATGAAAAAAACCAACGAAGCAGGTTTTCGTAGGATTGTGTCTTGGCCCAGGTTTTTAGGATATGCATTGTTTTTCTTGCCATTATATATCTTGGACCTATGCAACCCAGCAGTATAGTCTATTTTTAGCAAATTATCTATGGCGATGGTGGTTTCCCAACCAGGCACCAGAGTCATACTATTTTTAAACATATGGCCATATTAGTTTTTGGTTATTTGGTGTAGTGGTTTCCCTTCTGGGCACTACGACCACCTAGTTATTTACATCTTAAACACTTGTATTTTTTTGACAGGAATCAGTACAATACTCTAACTTAAAAAAAAAAAAAATGATATATAATGATGATATATAATAAGGATATATACTGTCAAAGATATAATGCTAAGTTAATTATATTGTTGAGCAAAAACATGAGAGTGTTGGGAGAAATAAGATATTGCGGTGCCATTAAATGTATAAATCGTTGCCATCTATATATTGCACTATCTATCAATAAAATAATTGTTGTTTAATGCATGAGGTTGCTGCCATTTATCACATGATGTCTATCAATATAATGGGTGGAAACGCTGTCAACACAAAAAAATCAAACGTTGTCTATTTCCCACATATCAAAACACCATCATACAATTAACTTTCATTGTCTTTAACATAGTCATACAATTATGCTCACTATAATTAAATAATTCGTTGCAAACATTAATAAATCGCTATGTAAGAATTACTAACATTGCTGAGTAAATATATCACTGTTTAATTAGAATTCAAAGGGAAAATTAAACACAAAATTACAGTGATTGTCGTCATAACTTGCTATAAGAGTTCACTATATATAATTTCTATAAGAGTTCACTATATAACTTGCTATGAGTTCGCTATATAATTTGCCATCATGGGACCTCTATATAAAAGGCAGAAAATGCAGTTGCTACATCCATGGAAACGCAGGTTTAGGAAAACCATGAAAACATGATTCATGAATCGTAGGTAAAGCAACCATGGAAATCTATATGAAAATGCAGAAAACAGGTACAAGAAATCATGAAAACGTGAGTTAAAATGTGGAATCGTTGGGCAAAAGAAAAATGTTGTCTGACGGTTCGATATGTTGTCGTTGTCCAATGCTATTAATAAAATGATGAGTTTTCTATCACTGGGTAATCGCTAGGTTTACCATCAATTGCTGAGTTTTAAGGAAATAACGATTGATAAGGAAATAAAGAAATAAATGCTATCAAGGTAAAAATATAATACAAAGAAAAAGCGCATGCTAGGGGGTCAATGCAAGGTAAACATTCGCCATGTATATAGGTGACGAATCGAAATTTTATCAAGATAAGATTGCAATGTAATCCAAGCCTATATCCTAGCCATTATACCCACAAAAAAAATGTTAGCATCACATCAAAATGCACCCCTACACTCAGCAACTACGCCCCCTCCCAACACACAAAAAAGAAGGAAATGAAGGCATCCAGTAAAAAAAAAAATTGTGGTTGTTCAAGGGTAAATAAAAAGACGCAGGCGCACAAGGAAGTTCTTGATGTTATTCAGGGCATAACCTTACTGTTAATCAAGGGTAAAACACAGTCCAAAAAATGTAAGGGATGTCAACAAGAGGGAAAAAAACAGCCCAATATAAGTTACAATTGTCATCCAAGTGGACAAAACGAAAACTAAATTCGTCCTCAATTAAATTAAAGTGCAGAAATTAATCATCAGGAATGAAGATGAACAAGAATAGAGGTATTCATTCGCCATAAGGTGCAATGGCCATCAGTCAACCAAGAACATTCAACATGGGTAGATGGTTGGGAAAGATCATCCTTTGCTCATCATCCATGCATAGAAAAGTAGGGCATTAGAATCTATACATCGTTGTGCACCGAAGTGATGACCGTCGATTTGGATCCTAGGCGACTGCTCAGGCATGGACTAAATAACTAAGCATGAGGATGAAGATCGTGCATAAACTCTTCATAAAAATCAATTAAAACCAACAGGACAATCACAACATCAAGGATCGAATGCCAAGGAAATCAAGTCAAGCAGTGAGCTTAAGCTTATGGGGAAATTAAGTTCTCAATTAAAATGCTAAGTCAAGCACCTTCTTTGCACAGTTAAAAGTACATAATTGAAAGCGTAAAGTCAATAATAATCTACCATGCAGAATAAGATCATGCATGCCATAGCCCAAGTCATTCTCTCTAATTCGTTGTCTCGTGCTCTCCATACAACTCCCGCTTGTTGATCAATGAGACTTCACCGGTACCTCCCATCCAATGCTAAGGGTACTCTTCTTCCCCCTTATCCCACCGAGCCACAAAGGGGCCATGCACACTGAACTAGAGAACAGCTAGCTCCCTGCTCGCCTCACAAGGCCGAGATACCACTCCTCACCAAGCTGGGTATCCCAACTCCCACAAGATAAGCCAATCAAGTCTAAAATTCTACAGCGTAACGTTATGCATAATAGAATATATCTATCCTCCTCCTCTTCCCTCCTTTATATATAGTTTCTAAGTCATTTCTTTCCCAATTTCCCATTTAATTTAATGTTCAATAATTTAATTCAGGAAAAATCCTCCTCGTACATGTGTCACCCATCCCCTTCGTTGCACTAGAAATTAATTTCATTAAGTATTTAATTACTCCTATCTCCCTCACCCACTTAAAAGCATTCCTAGAATCTCTCATAGGTGTCCCCATATTCCCTAATGACTTACCCCCTTACTAATTTACTAGATGAGTTCAATTTAGAAAGTTCTTAATGGCAAGATTCCTTGCTAAGTTAGTCATTCTTATTTTTCCTTATGTTTCCCTTTCTCTTTATGTTTCCCCCTTTTTCCTTTAGTTTCCTAATTATTTTAAATTTCCCTCTTCCCCTTTTTATCTAAAACTCAATTAGCGTGTTGACATTTCCCTTTTTCCCCCTTTTTCTTTTTAATTAAACTTTTTAATTAGCACATGTAACAAACAATCAATTTTCTTTTAAAATGTTAATCCCTCAAGTAATTTGATTTTTTGTAAATTAATTGAATTGCTTACCCCCTTCTCGTCACATGTTTAATGATGATTATTAGTATTATTTTTTTATTTTTAATTTTTTTTTACCACAAGTATCACTCAGACTTAGATTTTATTTTCCTAGTTTGGGCGAAATTTTATTAGGGAATTTGTTTTTAAATATTTCTTATCACAATATTCATTATAAGGCCATCTAGGTTTATTCACTTATTAGTTAACAACACGACATGCCCTTCAGGACACACTAGGTGCTCCAAGGGTGGCACTCCCCTCATTCTGTTTTTCTTGCATGACGTTCCCTTTAGGACGCACTATGTGCTCCAAGGGTGCAACTCACCTCTTTCTGTTTTTCTTGCATTAAGTGACCTTCAGGATGCACTACGTGCTCCAAGGGTGCCACTTGCCTCTTTTGGTTTTTCTTGCGCGATGTTCACTTTAGGACGCACTACGTTCTCCAAGGGTGCCACTTGCCTCTTGAGTGACTTGGTAGACATCAAAAACCCCTAGATTCAATACTCCATCAGGTGATCTTGTGGGTGAATAAGGGCCTCTAAAGAATAAGGCCCTGACCTTATTGCGTGCCCCTTAGAACCATCGTGAGCGACTGTTGCAGTCTTCCCTCACGACATTGTGGGTCTTCACGAAATAGGTAATTGTTAACCTACAACTCGAACCATGATGGGAATGCTAGTAGGTTGTGGCAGAGCTGCTATCCACACCTCTCTCTCAACGTCTCTGGTAGTCATGCGTAACTCGGCTACTCCACATGTGAGTTTGGTCGGAAAGATATCGTCAGTCTGCATCATCAACGAATCATGTCAGAAGTAAAATCCCTAATCATAACATCTAATCATATGCACATATGTCATATATACAACAATCAAACCCCAATAGTCCACTCCCTAACTTGATTTGGAGTCCAAGGGTTTCATTGATGCCTTTGCATCCTCAAGGTCCAAAATCCTGCACACTCAGGAGAACCAAGTCAATAGCACCTGTCTATTTCAATACAATAAAATAACATTTCATCATATCCATAATGCGTCATAATCATAATCAAACACCCAATAGTATAATAATCAGGATCACTTGCAAGAAAGTGTCTTCAAAGAATAAGTTCTCTCAGTGCGTGCAAGAGAAGGATGTTACATACACCCCCTCTTGGTCTAAACTTCATCCCGAAGTTTCACAGTATATAAGTGTTGAAATAATGTGTATCAAAATATCATAAGTCTATCTATTGAACAAAAATGGAAACTGCTGGCACATATCATATGCGTCCTCCAAGGTCATCGAGTGCAGACTATAGTTGTCCCATTCGACCTTGACCTGATATATTGTTCGACGATGTAGCTGTCGAATGAGATGATCCAGGATGTGGATTAGCTTAGCCATGAGCTCACCCTCATCTGACACCCACAAGGTGCTCAATTCAAAACATGTGTAGGATCACTAATCATAAGGTCTCAAACAGAGACATGAAAGACATCATGCATACGCCGCAAGAACTAGGCAAGGCTAGTCAATAGGCCACGGGCCTCTATTTTCCACAATCTTGTAAGATCCCATGAACCTAGGAGATAGTTTATCCCATTTTCCAAACTTTATCGAACTCTTATGCGGTTTCAGTCGCAAAAATACTCGATCGCCACATCGTAACTATGATCGACATGGCGCGCATCGACATAACTCTTCTATCGATCCTGTGCTTCCTTGATCCTTTGTCTTATAGTTTTCATTTAATCTTCCATTTCTTGGATTGCTTCCGGTCCCACCAGGACCCTATCCTCAATTCAATCCCAACTCAATGCATCCGACATGGTCGCCCATAAAGAAACTCGAAGGGAACCATATTAATGGTGCTTTGATAATTGTTGTTATAAGAGAATTCTACCATTGGCAAGAATTATTCCCAAGGCTTCTGTTGTTCCATCACATACATGCGCATCATGTCTTCCAAGGTTTGGTTTGTTCTTTCAGTCTTACCATCAGTCTCTGGGTGCTACGCAGTACTAAAGCTAAGCTGAGTGTAATGAACCTAAAATTTACCAAAAAAACAAAATTTCTATGACATAATTCAACTTCATTTAAGCTTAGAATTTAAGAGAAGGTAAGATTCCATTCATTCCATAATGACATTATTACACCAATCTAGTTTACTTCAAACAAAAAATTGTCAAAGTAATCAGTTCTGCACATTTAATTATGCTTGTGATTGCAAGTCTAGATCTTCATGACTACTAGAACAGTAGGTAACTTGATTGTCTACTATGTGCACATGTAAAGGAGAATATTATCATTTTTACTGTAGAAAATTCGCTTTAACTCTCTATTAACATCTGTACTTATTTCCACCTACAAGTAAGTATATACCTATATCTTTCTCCATATAATGATTTAGGTACTTGTCATGCCCCGCACATAGTGACCTATAATATGAAATGTTATTTTTATACCTCTATCCCGGATGAAGATCCTCCAACGTTTTCTACCAGTCCATTCATTACAGTATTTGAGTTGTTCCTATAACAATAATTCCTACTATGTTCCTACAGTTTTGTGAAGAAACATAGGTCAATCGGGTTTCAGTGATTACAAGTGATGAACAAAACAAAGCATCCCGTTGTTTGCTGAAATCCGAAATATGAAAAGAATATGGGCCAGCACTTCGAGGTTTTGGGGTTCGGGGTTTCGCGAGTACAAAAGCCAAACATCAACACACAACAACTCCCGAAATTGCGAAAAGTGACCCGTACTTCAGGATTTCAGTGTTCGGGATTTCGCGAGTACAAAAGCCAAACATCAACACACAACAACTCCCGAAATTGTGAAAAGTGACCCGTACTTCGAGATTTCAGAGTTCGGGATTTCTTGAATACAAAATCCAAACATCAAGACACAAACATTTCCCGAAATTGCGAAAACGTGCCCAACACTTCGGGATTTTGGGGTTTAGGGTTTCACGATTATCATAGCCAAACATCAACACACAAACATTTCTCAAAATCGCAAAAAAGTTCCCAGCACTTTGGGGTTTCGGGGTTCAAGGTTTCGTGATTATCATAGTCAAACATCAACACACAAACATTTCCCGAAATCGCGAAAAAATGAAGTGGGATCAACACTTCGGGGTTTTGGGGTTCGGTGGTTACAGTATAACTTTCACAGAAATTCTTCTACAAGATTGTCCTGTTCGTTAGAGTAAAAGAAATACTTGATAAATGATTATTGCTCGGGTCTCTTTATGCCCTAAATTCTAAATACCAGGTTTAGGATTAATGAACTATAAGGGAAAGTGGTATAAAATTCGATCTTCCTATTTCAGTTACAGATCTGTCCCTGCACAATCTATTTAATGGAAAAGAAAATGTAGCATAGTTTCCAAAACTCATAATGTTGTTCTGGCATTAATCATATAGTTAGATTAATGGAATCACAGCATAACTTCCACTCCCCAATATGACAATCTCAACATTGATTTTACTCCAAAAACAAATAAAGAAAGAAAATAGCAATGAATCTAATTTTTGAGGAGACATCTTTTGGAATTTAACCATGCAAAAATCATTTCAACTATCATAATAAAAAAAGGCCAATTCTTTTAACACCTGTTGCTAGTTGTACAAGCCAAGTTTTTACGTGCTTTTGTTTATTAAGTTTATTCAACTCTACTACATCGGGAGTAATATAACTTAATGTAGCTCCAGGGTCAATTAAAACATAAATTCGAGTGTCATGGATTTTACCTTCGATTTCTACCACCGAGGACTGGTGGTTAGCTTGTCGACCATCTATGGTTGCATTTATCCGATGCAGACTTCTGCCCATGTCTCCCATTGTCGAGGCTTCCTGCAAATTGTGGACAACAATACTATTTTCTACAATTAAACATGGACAGTTCCTCCTTAGATGAGGCTCTCCACACTCCCAACACTTTAATGGCTCGTGGGAGTTGTCCCCAAACTTATTCATTCCCAGGTTTATCGGTTTACTGCTACCTTGCGTATTCGAATGATTGGAGTGAAAATCCTTCCTTGGGAAACTTTTTGTTGCATTTTGATAAGGAGTTGGCTGGTATCCCTTCTTCCGCTGGTGTATTCCATCTTGCTTCTTATCCTTCCAAGTCTTGGGAAACTCTACCCACTGTTTATACTGGTCATAGCACATCCATGCCTTCCTAAATGCCTCACTCAAGGATTTGGGGCTTTCAAACTCAATTTTGTCCCGGTAAGCCTATGGTAAACAACTTAAGAATTGCTATATTTTTACCTTGTCCTCCCGGTTGTATGGTATGAACCTTAATAGTTCTCAAAATTTATTTATAAGGTCTTCCATCATCATTTGTCTGAGTCGTAATTCATAAAATTCTTTCGTCTTCCTTTCATAATAACTTTCAGAAAGGTATTGTTTCTTGAAATACTTCTTGAAGTTGGACCATTCCAACTGTTTCTCCTTTAGGCCCTTGGCCAATTTCAGGTCCTGCCACCAAATGTTGGCCTTCCCCTTCAGATTGTAGATGGCCATCCTGACCTTCATGTTGTTGGAATAGTTGTAGATTTGGAAGTATTTTTTGATGTCCAACAACCATGCCTCGACTTCTTCTCCTGTCCTAGATTCTCCATCAAAATTAGTTGGTTTAATCTTTTTAAATTCTCCTTCAAGGTGGTTTGTTTGTTTTCTTTTTCTATCTAGTATAGTTTTGTCTTCAGCTGAAGGTGTCCCTTCAGATGAACTGTCTCCTTTTTCTATTTTCACACCAGAATTCTTGGAGGCCCTTTTGTTGACCTCTTCCTCATGGTTATCATCTTTTGGGCTTTTCTTGGTTACTATACTACGTAGTAGGACTTCATTTATCTCTTGTTGTTACTGTTGTCCCTTCTTCAATTTTTCATTGTCAGCCTTGAAAACCTGTAGTTCAACAATAAGGTTCCTCATTGTTTCCAACACCTCTGTGGGTGAGCTTCCATCACTGTTCTCTCTTGTATCTCCAGGAGGTCCTTGTTGCGGATTCTCTTCCATCCTGATTTTTTCACCTTCTTGAGCTGCCATAATTCAACACAAAACTGAAAAGGATTTCTGTCTGTAACCAAAAGATTTATTAGTTCTTTCATAAATCAGAATATATACTAAGCAATTAATGTGGCCCTGTTCAGGCCCAGTGTTGTAACTTTTTCTCTGATACCATATGTAATGAACCTCAAATTTACCAAAAATAAATAAATTCTATGACATAATTCAACTTCGTTTAATCTTAGAATTTAAGAGAAGGTGAGATTCCATTCGATCCATAATGACATTATTACACCAGTCTAGTTTACTTCAAACAGAAAATTGTCAAAGTAATCAGTTCTAGACATTTAATTATGCTTTTGATTGCAAGTATGGATCTTCAAGACTGCTAGAATAGTAGGTAACTTGATTGTCTGCTATGTGCGCATGTAAAGGAAAATATTATCATTTTTATTGTAGAAAATTCACTTTAACTCTCTATAAACATCTGTACTTATTTCCACCTACAAGTAAGTATATACCTATATCTTTCTCCATATAATAATTTAGGTACTTGTCATTCCCCATACACAGTGACCTATAATAGGAACTGTTATTTTTATACCTCTATCCCGGATGAATATCCTCCAATGTTTTCTACCAGTCCATTCATTACAGTATTTGAGTTGTTCCTATAACAATAATTCCTACTATGTTCCTAAAGTTTTGTGAAGAAACAGATCTCAATCGGGTTTCGGTGATTACAAGTGCCAAACAAAACAAAGGACCCTACTGTTTTCCGAAATCCGAAATATGGAAATACTGTGGGCCAGCACTTCGGGGTTTCACGAGTACAAAATCCAAACATCAACACACAACAACTCCCTAAATTGAGAAAAGTGACTAGTACTTCAGGATTTCGGAGTTCGGGATTTCGCGAGTACAAAATCCAAACATCAACACACAACAACTCCCAAAATTGCGAAAAGTGACCCATACCTCAGGATTTCGGAGTTCGGGATTTCATGAATACAAAAGCAAAACATCAACACACAAACATTTCCCGAAATTGCGAAAAAGTGCCCATCACTTCAGGATTTCAGGGTTCGGGGTTTCGCTATTATCATAGCCAAACATCAACACACAAATACTTCCCGAAATCGGGAAAAAGTGCCCAGCACTTCGGGATTTCGGGGTTCGGGATTTCGCGATTATCATAGTCAAACATCAACATACAAACATTTCTCGAAATTGTGAAAAAGTGCCCAACACTTTGGGGTTTCGAGGTTTGGGGTTTCGCTATTATCATAGTCAAACATCAACACACAAACATTTCCCAAAATCACGAAAAAGTGAAGTGGGATCAACACTTCGTGGTTTTGGGGTTCGGTGGTTACAGTATAACTTTCACATAAATTCTTCTACAGGATTGTCCTGTTCGTTAGAGTAAAAGAAATACTTGATAAACGATTACTGCTCGGGTCTCGTTATGCCCTAAATTATAAATACTAGGTTTAGTATTAATGAACTGTAAGGGAAACTGGTATAAAAGTCGATCTTCCTATTTCAGTTATAGATCTGTCCCTGCATAGTCTATTTAATGGAAAAGAAAATGTAGCATAGTTTACAAAACTCAGAATGTTGTTCACGCATTAATCATACAGTTAGATTAATGGAATTACAACATAACTTCCACTCCCCAATATTCCAATATCAACATTGATTTTACTCTGAAAACAAATAAAGAAATAAAATAGCAATGAATCTAATTTTTGAGGAGACATCTTCCGGAATTTAACCATGCACAAATCGTTTCAACTATCATAATAACAAAAGGCCAATTCTATTGTTCATTCAGAAAGGGGTACTCGAGATTAGATTTACCCTAGGTATTCTGTCAGTTTTTAGGCTACATGAATTGATTTTTTCCTACGCAATTGTTATCTATCATAATTAGTAGATGCAATTACATTCGTGATTGAATCATTCGCCAGAGAAATGGAAATTATTTCAGTTCCGATTTAGAAAATATATGACATTAGATATCAACTCATTCGCACAGAAAAATGGAAATCATTTCAGACAGAGAAGGAGTAGAGAAACATATCTGAACTAGATCACGAGAAGACAAAGGGAACATCCATGTTCCTCCCAACCATAGAACAGGGCAGCCAAAACCATTTGCCCGATTCACCCCCTAGCCTGACCATGAATCCATGAGGGTGAACTTGGAGACTCCTCAACAATATTCCAAATTTTTCAGCAGTTATCCCCTTGCCTCACACCTGCTTGGAAGTTCTCATAACAGCAAGAGGACTCACAATCCTTTCCCAACATCCTTAGCAGTGTCCTACCTCCTTGCATATGCTATTTAACATTTTTTTTTTCCAGGTCGTTTTCCCTCCTTTGGGGATTTTCACAGCTTTCTAAATTCCTGATTTTTAGGGGCTGCCAGTGGCCAAATCTCTGATTTTCCACTTGTAATAATCAGCCCAGAGGCAGTTCCAACCTGTTCCCCACTCATGGAGTCATGGTCAGCTGATTTTAACATGGTTGCTCCATTTGTCCTCCTGCATTTAACATAACTATTCTATTTTTATACAAGTGTCATAGTCAAATAGTTAGTTGAGTCAGATCAGATCTCTACCCAACAATCACAATAATTAATTACAATTATTAAATTCAAAATTCAGAATTGCCATAAATGGAAAAAATTTTCCAGATTCGAATTTTCCAAAAACGAAAATAAATTTCCAGCACATTTCAAGAATATTTTTTTTTTGGGGGGGGGATGTCACACTAGGTTCCCAAGGCCTCTTAGAAACTAGTCAAAAATCATCTGGTAAAAACAGATCCTCGATCAGATTAATCCTGTTAGACACGACATGTAGCCTCACAATCTCACTAATGGAAACTCTAGCTATGTTAGGTGCCTGATACGTTGTACGCACCGGAATAAAATGAGCACTCTTCATCAGAGTGTCTACTAACACAAAAATCAAGTTGTGTCTCCTTGCCGTCAGTTGCAATCCAACAATGAAATCCATCGAAATAACCTCCCATTTTGATTACAGAATAGGGTGGGGCTATAGTAATCATGCTAGATGTCTATCTTCAGCCTTTACCTGCTGACATTCTAGACTTTTGGCCACATAGTTAACTTCCCATACAATTTATGCTCTCATAGACAATGTAGTACTAAGCGCAGGTGCTACTCATGTTCCTCTGTCATCTGAGATAAAATCAAAATATCATTGATGAATAATTGGATGAACTTGTCCAAGTACTCATGGAACACCCCGTTCATCAAACTCATAAATACCCCTGGGGCATTTGTCAGTCCAAATAGTAAAACAGTAAACTCATAATGACCAAACCTCATCTTAAAGTCGGTCTTAGGGATTTCATCCTCCTTGATCCTTAACTAGTGATACCCTAATCACAAATCGATCTTTGAAAACACCGTCACACCCTTCATCTGATCAAATAGATCATCAATCCTCGACAACATATGATGATTTATGATCATTGACTTGTTCAATTGACGGTAGTCAATGCAGAGTCTTCATGACCCATCCTTTTTTCATATGAAAATAAAAGGCGCACCCCATGGTGACATACTCGGACGTATAAGTCCCAAGTCCAACAACTCCTTTAGTTGCATTCTCAACTGCTGTAACTCCAGGGTCAACATATGATAAGGTGTTATTGCTATCGGTTCAGTCCCTAGTTTCAGATCTATGGTAGACTCCAATTCCCTCTCTGGCGGCATCCTAGGTAACTCCTCTGGGAAGATGTACGCAAGATCTCTCACCATAGTAAGGTGTTCTAGACCTTCTGCTACTCCCTTCTTTTTCAACGCAAGGAATGCATAAATCTTACATCGCTTGAGCATTATCTTCCGTAACTACAAGGAAGAGATCAACCTCAGGGAAACTCCTTGGTTCGGACCTAAAATCACGCATATTTGTCCCTCATCATTGACCAAGATCAACCATTTCATCTTATAGTTGAGTATTGCCTCATACGATTCCAACCAATCCATACCGATCACGACGTCATAAGATCCTAAGATCGTGACGTATAGGTTGGCCTTGGTGACAAACTCTCCAAGGTTAAGGGTACATCCCGTAAACTTTCCTCCAACCTTCCGTTTGGCTCCCAAATCCATCTCTACAAAGATAAACTCATCATGTTCGACTACCTTTACCTTAATCCTTTTTAGCATTGCACCAGAGATGAAACTCTCATTAGCACCAAGATCTAACAAATACTAAGGGTTTGGTCAGCGATGGTACCTGACGTCTGGAGCACAATCGACTGGTGCTCTACCTGACGATTATTCACTGCTGCATGAATCCAATGGGCCTTGCCCAAAACTCCCATGGTAGTGGGTCTGACTGATCCAGATGCTACGACCCTTTCCTCTGGGTAGTAATGCTGGTAATGTGGATCCCCACAATCCAACACACTTTCTTCACTACAATATTCCTCGTACCTAAAGTAGAAGCTGAATTCTAACAATAAGGCCAAACTCGAACTTCTTGACCTTAATTTTATGGGTAATTTGGTGTGGAGCATATCGAAGCAGCTTCAAAAGGGCCTCATACTCGGGCACCGTGCGACTTCCTAGTCACAAGGCATCAAACTCGTTGAGATGAAACTCAATGAATTCCTTAGAAATATACCTCACTCGGAATCGTTCCTCAAACAGTTCCCATGACACATCTTCGACGACCATGTTCAAATGTAGAAGGAGCGTCTTCCACCATAGAATATCTCTCCCCTTCAGTTGAATACCTCCATGCAGACCTTCATGTTGGAAGTATAATCGCAAATCTCAAAGCACATATCCATACTCTCCCACTATGCCTCGGTGATTGCGTCATTTTAGCCACCAAAGAACTCGAGAAATTTTACTTCTCGAGTTCGCAGTGAATACTAACGATACTGGTTGGGCGCACTTTCCACCCTCCGGGGTATAGGTGCCCTGGCCTTATCTCAGTACAGATGGTGGTACAAGACTTCTGACAATCTTTGGAAGGACCTTTTCAAGCCATCATCATCCCTACAACAATCGACTCTAGCCCAAGGACTTCTTCTTCTACTTGGGGGTTAGACTCCAAAGGTGCAGGCACCTATGGAGGCATCACACCTCCTTCCACGGAACCACGCCATGAATTACTGTGGCATCCTCTAAATGCGATCACCACTTGGACATGTTAAGGTTTTTAATTAATGCAATGGTTAATACTCATAGGTTTACTGCAGTGGAAATCCTGGTGATCTACAGTTGCAGGTTGAACCTGCTCTGATACCATATCTAACGACCCCATCATTACGACTACAAGAGAGGCAATATATATATATATATATATATATATATTTATATTTTCGGAAGGGAGGCAATGACGACAACAGTTGAACCACATAACCTAATGACGAACACATGCACGTAGTTCAGACAACAAAAAACAATGATTCAACGCACTAACACATAAAGCAACTAGGAGAAACATGCGTAAATCAAAAAGATATAAACGATTTCCCACCCGACTCAAACATCACAATGCCTACAAGCTAAAGGAAAACATCCACAATCCTGACACAACGGCCTTGACGACCAGTAACTAGAACCTCTCAGGCGCACAAACAAATGTGAGAAGGCATTACAACCCAAGCACCAACAACAACTACAATGAACAACGCTCACAACGGGTAGCAAAGACTCAGGCCAAGTTATCATTCGCCTCTATCCATTAGGGCATGCAATGATCCCCTCATCAGGAATCATGTCTTTGCCAGGTGATAGGCATGACCACAACCGTGGCGCAACAACATAATTGGACCCTCAACACAATCCAAAACATGGTAGAAGATCAAGTTAACTATCTAACCCCTGTTGACTAACCCTAGCACCCAGTCGACAAGTCAACAAGATGACTATGACTTTCACATGACACAATAATTTCCTTGTGCAACAATATCAATCGGTACACATTAAGATAAATTTTATCAACAATTAGTTCATGGTAACTATTCTCCAATTTCGTTATTGGGTAGGTAATTTCCTAAGGAGGAAATTTGTTATCCTTTAACTAAAACCAAAAACTGGAACAAGTCTTTTAAGCAATAAAACATATCTTTTAAATCTAAAAATGCTATCCTTTAAACTGACACCATATAATAAAATTGCTATCTATAAAATCTAAATATTGATATTTTGTATCACATTAGATATAAAAATGTTGTCATTACTTATTAAATTGCTAGTTATACACCGCATACCACGCATCCACAAATCGCTATTGTATACAAAATATCATTGTTATCTAACTTGATTCTCTATATTTCTGCTTACCATACAATCAGAGCTAAATAAAGAAATTAACAGTAATGACATACCATAAATACATTAACGTCTAAATTTAATGTTGACCATTAATGATGTGTAATATTGATATATAATAAGGATATATATTTTCCTAGATATAATGCTCATTTAATTATATTGTTGAGCGAAAACATGACAGTGTTGGGCAAAATAAGATATCACTGTGCCATTAAATGTATAAATCATTGCCATATATATATTGCGCTATCTATCAATAAAATAATTTTTATTTAATACATAAGGTCACGACCATTTATCACACGTTGTCTATTAATATAATGGGTGGAAACGTTGTCAACACAACAAAATCAAACATTTTCTATTTCCCACATATTAAAATGCCATCATACAATCAAGTTCCACTGTCCCTAACACAGTCATACAATTATGCTCACTATAATTAAATAATTCGTTGCAAACATTAATAAATCGCTATGTAAGCATCACTGACATTGCTAAGCAAATATATCATTGTTTAATTATAATTCAAAGAGAAAATTAAACTCAAAATTACAGTGATTTCCGTCATAACTTGATTTAAGAGTTAGCTATATATAATTTCTATAAGAGTTCGCTATATAACTTGCTATGAGTTCCCTATATAACCTGCCATCATGGGTGTAATGTACCTTAGAATTACCAACCATTTTTTTTTTTGTTTATAAAAGAAGAGGTCTCTGTTTTCATAACTTTGTTAGAAAAAACTTTTTAATAAAATCTTACCTTACACTCTATTATCTTGTTAAGAAATTCCTAAAGTTCCACTTACCTCAAGATTGTCTTATCTATAACATATTTGACTAACACGAGTATAAATTTTATAAGGGTAAGGTCCTAAGGCTTTAGTGGACCCCTTTCTGAATCTAGTACTTATCTATCTACGTAGGGCTATAAATATAAGTGGGGTCTTATGAAAACATTCTAAACTTCATTTAGCATAAGACTCTATGATTGTGCACAGGTCCACTTGATGACTTTTAACCTTAGGAGACTTGAACTAGCTCCTATCCATAATAGTCGTGGGGTCGGGCTTTAAATGCCAAGTACCTGGCTTAACTACCAAGTCCCTATTATGTAATGGTTCTTGGGACCGGTGGTTTAATTAGAGCTCTAAATATATACATTAGTGGATAAATGAAAATTAATATCAAATTATTGAATTCTAGATAATACAGAGGCATGAAAGTGCATTTAACTTCCGTTAAGTCAGAAGGGATCAAATCCGACCTTCTTTAATGGGAAGGGTTAGTCCGAGGTCCAGGTAGTTATATCCCTTCAACTTTATTAATGGCAGCTCTGTGCATTCCAAAAAATTGAATGGGATCTATGCCCAAAGTCTCATATCAACCCTCCAATAGTCACATGGACAATCATCCTTTGCACTCTCCACATTTATTCCGAAAAGACCAGGCATCGCTTAGGTTTCGAGTGGGTCTCTAGTTTTCCATTGTTGCATTCTACAAAGAGGTTATGTGCAACAATATGTTGGAGCGAAGTTTTTTTTCATGGTGGTTGTCTCAAGATTGTAAGAGACGACGATGTTCACATTCCTGGTAAGTTCTTTCCCTACGAACACTACTACGATTGATAAAGAAAATGGTGCAGTAATTTACGTATTTCCTTTCATTTGGTGTTATCTATCTGTAATGCTTTGATGCCATACTGAATCCTGGAGAAGTGATTTTCTTTAGTTTAACGTTGTTTCCTCCTCTAGTTATGGAGAGGAAGTACTAGCCTCATTTATCTATGTTTCGGGACCTAGGGTTTTCGGGGGCTGCCTTTCGTGAACCGAGATTCATAACCGAAATCCTTGAGAGTCTGAGGGAGGGTTTTCTCTTGTAGGGATAACCATACTGCGTGCTCGGTTTTAAAAAAAATAAAGAACTTATACTCTTTTTAGGCCAAGGTATATGTGCAGTTTATGTTTTCATAAGGATTTTTGTATAGTCGATTATTGTATTTCATTATTCATTAGATGTTGCGTGAATATTTTTCTGATGCTAATTTAAATCGTTTCGAGGACTGAAACATATCACTAATGATAGGCCCTGTCTGGTGCGAGGGTACACATCAGTGATTTATGGTGCTATCTGCTCTCGGCCCTGGGCGTTTGTCTCGATGGAAGACAATAAGAAGAAACAAAAAGTCTTAGGTGTCGCAAATTTGAAGTTAAGTAGCGTCTTGTTAGGATGTATTAATATTCGTATGCTTCTTTAAGTCTTCCTCATATATAAAATGCTAATCTCCGACTGTTAAATTTTTCCAGTGTTTCATTTACGGGAAGAATTCGGATGTTCATCCGTGAGCCCGATGTAAAAGGTAATCGAGTTCCCTGTTATAACCCCTCCATAACTTGATCAGTCATGGTTGTGAACATGTAATCTCTCAGTATAGTCCTTTTTCTCAGTTTCCTATCGGATTTGAAAGGGAAAAAATTCCCAATGTAACATAACATTTGGCCAAGTTATTATAGTATGACTCTAGTAGTGGTTTATCTACAGGACTGTCGTATTCTTTTGAATTTAATGAAATGACTGTTGAGTGCATCGTTCGGGTGTCACCTTACCCAAGAATTTATTTACTATGATTATATCTTAGATTGAATGTTCTATTTAAATTCTGGATGCTTGAAATTCGAAGATATTAGATCTAGAATACCATATATACATCACTTACTTTCATTCGACCTTCTTTATATATATATATATATATATATATATATATAT